>VXBQ01007741.1:100131-114682 GCA_013400175.1 Phainopepla nitens
TTCCACTGCCAGAGGGCAGGGCTGGATGGGATATTGGGCAGGAATTGTTCCCTGGGAGGGTGGGCAGGCCCTGGCACAGGGTGCCCAGAGCAGCTGTGGGTGCCCCTGGATCCCTGGCAGTGCCCAAGGCCAGGCTGGATGGGCTTGAAGCAGCCTGGGACAGTGGGAGGTGTGCCTGCCCATGGAAGGTGCCCCTGCCACCCTGGCAAAGAGTGGAATAAGATCATCTTTTTGGTCCCTTGTTTCTGTGATTCTGTGGCTGGAAGCACTGGGACCTGGTGCCACCTCCCTGATGGTTTCCACCTGTCCCACACAGTCCCTTCTGTGCTTTCCTTCATGTCTGAAAGCAAAATGAATGTGGATTTTCAGACTTGTCAATTTCTTTTTTACTTTTCTAAGTACTGAACTCACTGAGATGTCTTTTTGTTTAAATCAGCAACATGAGAAATGGCAGCAGGTGCCTTTTGTCAGGGAAATGTAGGTTCAGCTTAAAATTTTAAAACTTTCAGAACCACCGTCAGGAAAACTCCCCTGCGAAAATATCTGGGGTTTTCTGGGTTTTAAAAATGTAGAGGTTTTTTTCAGCTGGATAAGAAACAGGAGTCTGATAAAGACTGTCAACAACTCATTTAAGCTTGTTGGGATTGCTGAGGAAGCCAGGATTATCAGAGGAACCTGTCTGGCATTTTTAAACCCTGCTCAGCATGAGTGGATGGCCCCAAAATCCATGGCATTTTCTCCTAACACACAGCAATTTTCTCTTTTAGCCTGGTAAAAACTGATTGTTTCTCACAGATGTTCTGCAAGCACTCAGGGATCTGATGCAGGAGGAGCTGGACGAGGCTGGTCTGGATTCCAGCTCTGTGCTCTTCACTCAGCACGAAGTGGCCAATTTGCTGGAGACGTCGGCTTTTCACTCCCTGGTCAGTCACCCCAAAGCTGTTCTGCATTGAATCCATGCATCTTCTGCATGGAATCCATGGAATTCTGAGAAGGGAAAAGCTAAATTACCATTTTCTGGTTGTTCTAGAGGTGGAAAGACAAGGCAGAACTATTCATTAATCATTTTTTAATAGGAAATTCTATAAAAGACCTCAAACTTCTCATTTTTAATAAGGAAATAACAGTATCTATAAGATAATATGAGGAAGCAGCTTGGCTGTTATGCAGGAGGAAAAATAGCTATAATTAATCAATTCTAAGTAATTCCATTTGGTTCATGAGGTGAAAATTCACTCTAGCTCAGCTATTTCAGCAATTATGGGGATCAGAGAGTGAAATTCTGTGGGGCAAAATGAACCATCCTGGAGCTCAATTATTTAATGTGCCTTTTGATCTACTGCACAAAAATGCTGACTCCTTTTTGAGGCGATTTTGGTTCAATGTGTGATGAGTCTGTCCCTCTCCTTGCAGACCTTTGACTCTCTCAACTGCAATGGCAACGAGGACCTGGAGCAGCTGCAGCTGGAGATGAGGGATCTGCGGCACGAAGTCCGCAGGCTGAAGGTGGAGCAGATTTCTTGGCTGGGGTGCTCTGCTGCAGCTCTCCATGGGGTGGCCTGTCCCTCTGGAGAAGTCACCAGTTTGCATTCTGTGCATTCCTCGTCACACAGGAGCCTCTCACCCTCCACTCTCCTTAATTGCCTCTTTCTCGCTCTCAACCTCAAAGGAAAATTTATTTGTACTCAAAGCATGCAGGCCCTTCTCAGCAGGGAGTTAATATATTTAAAAAGCAGGTCTCATTAGGAATTCCAGTGTGTGATTAACAGAAGCAGCACCTGTCCTCTCACCCTCACCTGGCTGTCAGCACCTTGGCTGTGTCCAGGTGGAATTGTGCAGGTCACAGCCCTAAAAACTCTCCCTGTGCTGGGGGGGCAAAGTGCACAGAACCTCTGTAAAATAATATTTTGGTGGGTAGGGGTGTTCTAGAAAATGTCCTGTCGTTTGTTGCTTCTAATCTGGTGAAAATATTTCCCACAGTGTCTCCTGAGAGAAGTGGAGAGCAGCAAGAAGTCGATGGAGGATGAGCTTCAGAGGCTGAACCAAGTTAGTGAAGGGATTTCTGGGGTGCTCGGGGTGGGTTTGGGGGTTGGCAGCTGAGGAGGACGTGGTGTGCTCATCAGGAGTTCTGGTTGCTTGCAGAAGGCACTGGGCTTCCTGTCGGAGAACCGGACCCTGCACAGCAAACTGCAGATGGCCGAGGTGGTGCAGAGACAGGCTCACAGCGCCGAGCAGGACTACGAGGAAGTGATCCACCTGCTGGAGGCTGAAATTGCAGAACTGAAGATGCAGCTGGCTGGGAAAAAAGCAAAGCATGTCTCTGAAATAGAGGTAATGCAACTCCTTGGTCTGGGGAAAAACCCACAACCCTTCAGACTCTTCTTCTGTGGGCTCACAGAGTCATGCAATGATTTGGGCCAGAAGGGACCATAAAGCTCATCTCACTCCGACCCTCTGCCATGGGCAGGGACACCTCCACTATCCCAGGCTGTTCCAAGCCCCGTCCAGCCTGGCCTTGGACACTTCCAGGGATCCAGGGGCAGCCACAACTAAGGTTACCCTCCTTCTATTTACACAGGAGAAAACGAAATAGCACATAGATCATTCGTTGTGTGGGACCACAAGGCCAACACAGTCTCTGGGTCTGAGATATAATTTGCATAACTTCCACTGTCCCTTCCCAAAGGACACTGCTTTTGCTCGTAGCAAATGTCACAAACTGCTGTTTCCAAAAGCCAAGGCTGCAGCATCACCAGCACCTTTCTCCTCCTCCTGTGTCCCTGCCTCAGGAGGACATCCTGGAGCTGAAGAGGCAGCTGTCCCTGGCTGATGGCCAGCTACGAAAATCCGAAGTCTCACGGAAGCGCCTGGAGATCTGCAATAGGAAACTGCTCCTGTTTGTGCAGGTGAGGTGGGAACTGCCCTGGTGCTGCAGCATCACCACGGCCTCTTTCCTTCAGGGTGGTTTTGCAAGTCCAATCAGCTTCCTGCTCCATAAGCACGAGGGGTTTTTTTTCCTGTCTCACTCAAAAAAGTCACTGTCTGTTGGTTAGGAGGAAGCAGGGAATGAACTCAGATCTCCTCATATCCCTGAGAGATGCAAACTCCGTGGTGCAGGTTTTGCTGGTGGCTCTGCTCTTCCTGGCTCCCTGTGCTGAGGCTGCTCCAGGAGCTCTGCTGTCAAAATCATCCATGCTCACCTTCCCTTGCTATAGCTGAGGGTTGTTTCTCTATAAATAGGAACCTGGAGAGTGGCTTTGCTCTTCCAGTGTTTTCCCCCCACTGGATTTTGTGCAAAATCTCACAGTTTAGTCTTTCAATTGGTGGTTTTTCCACTTCATTCCCCATATTTGGAACACTAGTATGTGTAATTAATAAACTGGCCAGCATGGGAAGCATTAGTACTCAGTGTATGTGTTGTGGCTACTGATAGCCTGTCCCAAGAACTCTTGAAATCTAGCAGAAACAGTGGAGCAAAAGGAAATGTAGATGCTGTGTCCTCTGCTCCAGAGAAGGAAGAATTAAATGCCTCCAGAGCTTCAGCACTGTGTGCTAGAGCCTGTGCAGTTTGGGGTCAGACTTTGGAAATAAATCTCACTTGACCCCAGGGTCAAACATCAGAGGATTTTGAGCACTGGAGCAAAATACCTTCCTTTTTTTCTCCACCCCTGAGTAGTGTTGGAAAAGTCATGACCTGTGGAGAGCTTACACGTGCAGGTCCAACCCAGGAGCCAGGAGTTGCTGGCAGCAATTATCACTGAAATGCAGCCTGCAAAAGTATTCCTTGGAAGAGGATTTTTGTGTTGCTTTTAGTATATTTTAGCAGTGGTATTAAAATGCAGAATTCAGATGTGTCTGTAGATTCATGAATGCTGCCTGAGCTGCAAAAGGCCTTGAGATATTTGCTTCAAGGGCAATGAATAAGCAGAAGCTGATTACTGTCATATTAAATCTGATCATCAGGAAAAACCCATGGGGCTTGTTCTCAGGAATTATTCATTCCTACAAGTTTGAAACCTCTTTTTTTTTTTTTCTTTTCTTTTTTTTCTTTTTCTTTTTTTTTCTGTTACATGACAGAACATTTACAAGGTCCTGAGCACACACAGTCATTTACCAGATGAGAAAAGGTAGGAGATGGCTTCTGGGAATGGTGAACAGCAACATGAAATGTCCTTTTCTGACCTTTCTCAGGGGAAGGTGCTTCACATGTAACCTACCCAGAGTTTCTAAACATACTTTCACTTTAGAAGTGAAACCATGGGAGAAAGATGATCTAGAGGCTGCTGGTGGGTTGGTGCTGGGGAATTTTGGCCTCTGTTCAGGCTTTTTTTGGGAGTGAGTAGCTGAAACTCTGCTCGGGTTAAATTGCTCTTGTCACCAGAGACCCCAAGCAAGTTGTTCCAGAGCAGCAGAGTTTTGACCCACCTGCTTTTTCAAACATAGACCAGGTTTTGACTCCAGGACTACATCCTTTTTTATCAGCAGTTAGAGTAGATAGAGTGTAAGTAAGCAAGGAATTCTCAAGACTCTCAGCTGCATGAATGGCTGCAGAAATTGAGCTCAGGCTTCTGCACTCCCCTCCAACCTGAGCCCATCTCCTTTCACTTGCGCACAAATGTATCACAACTCTGTGTGTGTTTTTAACTGATCATGTCATTGAAAAGTCACTGTCTCATCAATAATGACCAGTCCCTTTAAAAGCCAGTTTTTAAGAGGGATGGAAATCAGTTTTTTTAAGTTTCCAAGCTGGTTATTTCTAATATAATGCAGGGGAAACGCTTTTGACAAATTCTAAAGAATACTTCGCCATTTGTCTATAACAAAGCAATGCAAGTGTGTCTAACAGACACTTGAATGTGAAGGGATGGAGATGCAACCCCCCAAACACACAGAATTTATGTAGCACATCCTTCCTGAGAGGCTGGCCAGGATTGTCAATGACCATTCTCTGACAGAAGTATTGATGGCACTTTCCATATTTATAAGCGTCAACCATGAAACAGAAGAGGATAAAACAGATGCAGTCTCAGACACATCTCTTCCATCTTCAGATCTTGTTGACCTTTTGCTATCAGAAGCTAAAGAGCTGTTGGCACCAATCCTCTCCAACAAGAACGGTAAGCACTAAATTAACTGGAGAAAGCTGAATCCCAGCAAGTCTCAGGGATCTCTGTCAGTGTTATTGACAGTTTCCAGCACCTTCCATATTTTTCCAGACCAGTTGAGCCTCCCTGATTCTCTCATGCTCACTGAGATGTAATTGCCCTCCCTATATCCATGTGACTCATCTCTGAATCTGCAATGCAGACTCGCAGGGTATGTAGTCAAAGACTTGTGCCCAGGGCCAGAGGAAAGGCATTTATCCAGGGGAAAAAGCCCTAACAGGCAGGAGGATGGTTTCACAGAATCATTGAAATGCTGCTTGAAAGGGACTGCTGGAGATCAGACCTTCTGCTCCAGATAGAGCCATCCCAGTAGAGGAGATCTGCAGTGGGTTTAGCCAGCCAGGATGGAGATCCACAGCTTTCCTGGATGGTGTTCCCTCACTGCTCTGTGACAAAGATCTTCCCAGCACCCAGCCTGAGCTCCCCCAGGGGCAGCCTGTGGCCACTGCCCCTAGTTACACTGGCTGGACTGCCAAGAACAGCTCTGTTCCAGCATCCTTGAATTGGCCCTGACGTAGCAGTGGGGGTTGTGAAGTTGCCTCTCAGCCTCCTCTTTGCCAGGCTAAACAAGCCCAGCTCCCTCAGCCCTCTCCAGGCTCTCCCTGCTGGCCTGGGGCTTCCCTTGCTGGACCCTGTCCAGCTTCCCAACAGCTTTAAACCCAGGATACAAACATTCCTTATGCCATCCAGGTACGACTACAGCAATGCTGAGCAGAAAGGAGCAGTCACCTCCCTGTTTCCTTGGAGTAAAAACCAGCCATGCTCCTTTTTCCTCATGTCTGTGAGAAAATCAAGGAACAGGCATCCAGCTCCATGGGAGTCTGGATTAACTTTCCCAGTCTGAGACTCTGAGCTGGTCCATGAGCCATAAACATTTCTTGGCAACAATTATTTGACCCTGCTTGTCTCATCCCACACAGAATGAGTGTCTGACCTCCTCAGTGTCACATCCAGGTGAATGCACAGCCCCAAACAGGTGCCCAGTCCTTGCTCTTTGATGCTATTCACCAGCTCAGCGTGGCCATGGCCCAGTACTGGCTTTGTCTCAAAGCACAAGACACAAAGGGAATAATTGCAGCCTTTCAGGAGCACCTCTGGTTTATGAGCACTGTCAGCATTTTCTGAGCTCCTGCCCCACTTAAATGTGCATTATCATAATGCAGCAGCATTGGGCATGTTCTCTGCACTAACACTTGGCTCTGTGCTTCCCTCTGCAGCTCTGCCATGGGACAGGGACCAGTGCCTGCCTGCTGAAGGAATCCCAAATTACAAGGAGTAGGTGTCAAAACTGCTGTGGTCTGTAATTTGGACAACACAGATACTAAAAATTCCTGTTTGTTTTGTTGGAGTTTTTTAACCGAAACTGTTGCTTGACAACTTTTGATCAGACAGTCTTGGAGAGGCCTCCAGATGGCCATGACAGAGAAACAGTGTGAAATTCCTAGACAGAAAGAGACTTCCCGCCCTGCACGGTGTGAATTCCTGGATTTCTCTTTTGCTTTATAAAATGCTGGTTTTCCTTCAGGCCAGATGGGAATTTGTGGTTCTGTGGCTTGTCTAGCTGGCATTTTTATAGTGCACTCTGTGTAAGGGAAAAAGCATCACTGAATATGTTAATCTTTGATGCTGTGATACCGAGATGCTGTGAAGCTCCAGACAAGGAGAGCAGGATGACATGGCTTTGTTTGGACCTAAACTGTTAAATTTCCCTGAAACCTCTTAGATGGCTTTTATTTAACAGAGCTATTTCCTAAAGTTATCTGAAAGGGCACTTTGAGACCTAAATATCTCCTACAGCTTTCTTAGCTTAACTTAACCTGAAGATCTGCAGAATAGTTTTTTGTTTAGGTACAAAGTACTCATTTGCAAATGATAATTTCAAGGTTATGAAAAGCATTTTCAGACAAAACAGGTGGCCTGCACAGTCTAACCAGGCAAGATCTGTGGCTTCCTCTTCTTTCCTAAATAACGAGTGCTGTCTTCACATTATCCTCCGTGTCCTTCTCCTGAACTACCTAAGGCATATTTCTCCTTTTCAGCCACCTTCATCAGAAGACCACGTGGCCCCCTCCTGCAGGCCAGAGCAAGAGTGACCAACCACAGCCACCAAGCCCAACGGAACTGCCTGAGAAGCCAACATAAATATCCCATGGCTTGGTGGTGCTCTGAACCACGGCCATCCATCCCATGGGAGATGGCAGAGACACCCCCCCAGGCACCTCAGCTTCCAGGCCAAGCAGACTGAGAACAAGCTTTCTGACACAAGACTAATTCTTCCTAACTACCCAAGACTTTTTCAGCAATCTCCCCTGCGCGTCTACCTCTGAGTTATCATACAAAGCTTTTTTTTGCTCACGGTTTTGCAGCTTTATAGGAAAAATATTCTCAAGAGGCTACAGAGGCCTGGATTTCAGTGGCAGCCTTTTAGAGCTTGCATTCTGGGTAGCATGAATGTACCTGAGGGACTCAGGGGTCTCCAACAGATCCCTTTTGGTATTTCAGACGAAAAACCAAAGTCTATTTAGTGACTGTAATCAAAGCAGCTTAATCCGTAGAGTCCTAGATGTCTTGGGATAGGTGCTTCTCTTTTTATTCTTTTTGTATAGCTTATCCCAGCTGCAGGGCTTGAAGTGGGAAGCAGCAGCTCAGGCAGTTGTTGGCCAGAGTGCAGGACAGCCAGCGGGGTGCTCCGGTCACGGCGTGGACACCGAGCCCTCCCTGGAACGCGGGGCAGGACATAGTGGGCATAGTGAACATAGCTCAGTGAAGGTCCCTGGTGTCACTGGGAAATGAGATCCACGTGATGCAAGACTGAGACAGCAATGGATGGGGATCAGATCTGAGGTCTGGAAAATAAAATGGAAGCACTCCTCACAAGGAGTTTGCTCTCTCGGTTCTGATTGCAGCTGCTGCGTTCAGCGTCTCACAGACAAAGACACAGCCTGAGACCATTTTTCCTCCCTCTTATTTTGGCAGCTCCTGGAGAGATGCATTGAGAAATTGCAGGAAAATAGAGTACAATCTGGCTTTTACAAATAATTTGTTAGGATTACTTCAAACCTTCTTTGTGGGGGTTCAAAGCATGTGGATCCTTTATTGTCTAAATTAAAGGCTTAGGAGAAATCATGACCCTCACCAGCATCTCCTGCACTCGAGGTGTCACTGCAGTGCTAAACCAGCAACTGTGTGGTGGCATATATCACATAAATAACCAGTCTGAAATTTTGGGTAAGCTTAATTTCATAGCTTGGGGTAAATTAAATCCTGGGAGTGCACACCTCAGAATATAAATTAAAGGACTCCTTTTAAAAGGAGACATAATCCTTTGGACTGCTTACAGGGAGTATTCCCAGGAAGGAGAAAATATTCATCTTGGGATACCTTGTGTTTAATAGCTCATTCCCCAATGCTCTCTGCTGTGATGGGATGATAGCAAATCCTGGTGTTACCTGTGGGTTTAGCCCTAGAGCTTTGTTCTCATCTCCTGTGTTACACAGACGGGTAAGAGGAACGCACAGCAAAATCCAGTCTCACCAGTCTGGTGTATGCTGGCTCTGGAAAAACACCTCCAGTTCCCCTGGGGTTATCCAGCAAATCCCAATCTGCTCCTGGCAGGGTTTCTCCAAAAGCATTTGGGCGGAGGTGGCATCCTAGAGAGATGTCTCCAGCCACTGCTAGTCACACGTCTCAGGGAACAGCACAAACAGGATTTTTGGAAGGAGCAGATCTTGGGCTGTGCTGTGTTATTTCATATACTCAGTGCCACTTCAGGCACCTGGGAGGAAAAGGGAAAGTTATGGGGAAAACACACCTGTTTAGGCTGCACTTAATCAGCTAGAAAATCAACAATCTGTTTTGGAAATCAACAGAAGTTTCAATACCACCTCTGACAATCAGGGAATACTTTTCTCAAAATACGAGTATTGAACTCCAACTCCTTGAGTGCTGCAAAGGCACAGACCAGTACTGTCCCAGCAGGGACCAGTTATATGGTCTGAAAGAGAAATCCTTGATGCTGCTTCCACAGTCTGTATTATTCCATAGATCTGTATTTTAATGTCCCAAGAAAGAAGATTCTGTATTAAAGCATGATAGTGGGTGAGGGTTTGGATGAGATAAGTATTGTGCAGTTGGTGCTGGCACCTGGCAAGGGGTGGAAACAAGGGGATGCTGCCCCAAGGCTGCTGTATTTGGGGTCTCCTGAGCTGTCTGTTTCCAAAAGTGAAGTTCTTAACCTTTTAAAAAGCCCCAACAGCTCTGTGCTCTCAGCTTACTGGCAGCCCCTCTGGAAAGGAAATCCCCTGTGTTCCCACCAGGCACTGGAGAGCCTCATATCAAACAAGGATCAAGCATCGTGTGCTTCCCAAAGCTTTCATATTTCTCAGCTGGTTTGCAATATTTCCTTTGAATTTACCATACTCCTTTTGCTTTTGCTCCGAGCCCAGCAGACTTTCCTCTTTCTGTTAACCCCGTTTTTCCTAACGCCACCTCTGCAGAGCTAGTGCTCAGAGCTAAGCTCTGCCCAGAGCTGTGCTCCTGGTGGTGATGCTGATTTTGGTGACCCAGAATAAGAAACCTGTGTCAGGCTTTACTCCCAGGCAAGCGGAATCAGGCAGAACTCAGCAAGGGGTGACATCTCCTCACAGAACTACCGAGAGGCAAAAAGGGAAATGCATAAAGGAACAAACAGCACAGAAAGAGAAGTTATTTAAATGGGATATTCTTCATTCACACAGGGCCTGTCTAGCACTCTGCAAGAGAGCTGAATTCTGGATTAATTTGCAATACTTTTGGCTTGCTTGCTTGCAAGGTTGTGGAGATGTGCTGCTGTCACAATGTGCTGTGTTTGTCTCAGAGAATCTGCCTCGGAGAGTCCCAGAATGACTGCACAGAAATGAGAAGGAGTATTTGTGATAAAAATGAGACCTGAACAGTATTAGATCTTCCTGAGCAGCCTTCCAGATCCTGAAGGGATCCTATACAAAAGATGAAGGGGGAGTTTTTACAAGAGCGTGTAGTAACAGGACAAAGGAGAATTCTTCACACTGACAGAGAGCAGGTTTAGTTTAGATATCAGGAAAGCTTCCCTGTGATTCTGGCACAGAGAAACTGTGGCTGCCCCATCCCTGGAAGTGTCCAAGGCCAGGCTGGATGGTTTGGAGCAACCTAGTGGAAGGTGAGCTTTAAGTGAGATGAGCTTTAAGGTCCCTTCCAACCCAAACCATTCTGTGTTTCCATGATCCTACGATAGGCTGCAATATGGCAAATGTTTTATGAGCCACAATGCAGAGAGACCCCCCAAAACAGAGCATGTCAACACACTGCAGGTGATAAAACCAAAAAGATGCATTTGAAAAGCATCAGCAGGATCAGCTGTTGAGCTGGAAGCTTTGGGAGTTAAATATCACTGATGGGATGAGTTTATTTTGTATTTCTCTTATGCAAAGCAAAAATTCAGTTCTTAGCTGCTGGCGGGTCAGAGGGTGGGAGACCAAAACAAACCAAACCAGGATTGCAGTATCTAAAATAGAAAAAAAAAAAGCTGCAGAAGCGAGGAAGGCGGGGCAGGGAGCCACCTCGGCATTATCTTGGAAGGTGAATGTAGCAGAGCCATTAGCACACTGTTCATCTGCAGTCCCACGGGGAAAGGAACCCAATCTCAGTCTGCTGGTCTCCAGTTTCGTTCCTGCCAGTGATCTCTGCCATCTCGCTATGTGACCTTGGGCAGCACATTTCATCTCAGTTTTGCACCAAAAACCAAACAGGACTGAGAGTGGCGCGGGGAAGGCAAAGCCCTGGCCATCCACGGGATGTGGGGGCAACCTCCTGGCACAGGAGTCTGCGAGTGCTGTGGGGCTGGGTACTACTGGTCTGTTTTCAGTGAAGAAAGCCTCAATATTTCAATTTTTCCCGGCTCTCAGAACAGCAGATCCAGCTTTTGCTCAACTCTGGTGAAACAGAGCAAGATGAAGTGCTGAAAAGGTGTCTTTATAGAGGTGTGGAGGTAGCAGAGGTGAGTGCAGTGGAGTAGGCTGGTGTGTCCATCCCAGGGCTGGAGGCTCTGTGTGGGGCCCCTTCTTTCTCTAAGCTCCACTCAGTGACAGCTGGACTGAAGCCCAGGTTTAGAGAGTGGAATACACCTCCATGCTGCTTTAAATGGGGCTCTGAAAGGCAGGTGAACTTTACTGCTGAATTTTTAAAGCAAGCCTTCAATGTTTAAACAGTGCTGATTTTCTAAGGGTTGTTGAACGCGTGTGGCAGAGGGCTGGACAGCACCTCCTCAGCGTGACACTGCAGGAAGGGCTGGGCTGGCAGTGTGAGGCTGCCTTGCCTTTCCTTTTTCCTTTCCTTTTTCCTTTCCTTTTTCCTTTCCTTTTTCCTTTCCCCTTCCCTTCCCTTCCCTTCCCTTCCCTTCCCTTTTCCTCAGGGATCCAGGGGGATCCTTCCCCTGCTCAGGGCCAAGTCTATCCCAGAACCTCTAAATTTTGACAAACCACTAAATTTCCTGGTCTTTCTGACTGCAGATTTGCCACAAACTCTGCTCCTTTGCAACTTCCTTCAGCTGCTTTCTTAACAAGTAAATAGGAATAACAATACCATGAACAATTCCTCCAAGCTTTTTCCTGCAAGTGACACGCCAATGCACTTGAATTGCTGTTGAGTTTTTTTAAATTTATGCCACCAGATGAGACATAGAAGTTGAGACAAAAGCAGAATTTGAAGTGAAATGCCCTTGTAATGGGGGATGTGGAGGCTGAATGATATCTCTATACCAGATGTCCTTCCTGGAAGACATTGTCCTTTCTAACTGCAGGAGTTCAGGGGCTGGGCTGCTGAGGGATGAGAACTTCTTTTTGAGGAGCTCCCATGAGAAAAAACTGAGGGTCAGTGCCAGCCCTTGAGGCAAACACCCAGTCCTGGTAGGTGGAAGGACAGTCAGAGCCCTTGGGAGTGCCCTGGAGAGTTGGCCCTGTGTCAGGGGAAAAGGCAGCCCACTGACACTGGAAAATGCCAAGGTGACCTTCTGGCAGCAGGAGAAAAGTGGTGGAAAATGGGAATTATAGTCAGAGCTGCACAGAGAGAAAAGGATGGGCTGGGACTCACCAATATCTCAGCTAGTTTCTCTGACCTGAACAAAAGGGAAACCATCACAATCAGGGCACAAAGTAGTTACAGGCTGGTGTAAATTCTGTAGCTAGAAGATGGAAATAGTGCTTTATTTTTTCTTCTGTCTTCTCTGAGGAAATTTAGCAGTAATTGAGGAACAGGAGAGAAATACAACTTCTTTAAAAAGAAAGCTGTATTGTGATGGGAAATTCAGGATATTTATTTATAAACAAATGCATTTTGGTTTTATTCTGAATGTATATTTATAAAGCAGACGTTGCAGGCCTTGAGTAACTTTGTGGTTTTTGATGCCAAGTTGTGCTGGAAAGGTCTTTAGTGCTCTGACTCCACGGGCTGCAGCCTTGGGAGCTCTGACATTTGATGGTCTGGGGGCTGGCTGTTTTTGAGCAGTGTCAGGCTGGTCTCCTCAGTGTGAGATAGCAGAACATTTCAGGAAATATTGCTGATCAGAAATAGCACTGCAGCTTCCTGAAATGTCTGCCCAGATAAGGGGACACTCCACAGCTGGAAGCGATAAGGAGGCAGGAAAAGATGAAGCAGCAGTAAATGGGATGTTACTTCAATACTAGCAGGCAAAGGGACAGCTGGTCCTTAGGGAGAACCTGAAAGGAGGCTCTGAAGGTGCAAAACATTCCTCAGCTGGTCTCCCACACCCCTCTCCTCCACCACCCTTGGTGCCACATGCCCCTCGTGCCCCAGGACCAGCTGCTCAGCCACTCTTTGACACCTCAAAGTCCAGCAGTGTTGGCATCATTTCCTCCACAGAGCCACGGCCCCAAGGACTGTCACCGGATGGTGACAACTCCCCAGCACATGGTCTGACAAACAGGGGCCACTCACCCTGAGCTGCAATGTTACCTAGAAAGGCTGACCTGGAAAAAGGGACTAGGCAGAGTGAGAGAATAAAAAGATATTTATTGAAAGGATCCAGCTTGGGCCATGCAGGAACCCCTTGGGGCTGCACCCAACAATCCAGCAATGGGCCCAAAATGGACGCCTGGCCATGAGGTCTCACACTTTTATAAGCTCTGGTCCCTTTGCACATTGGAGTTAATTGTCCAATTACAGCCTCAGGTTATGAAGCTCCATCTTCTTTCTTCTCTTCTTCAGTTGTTTCCACTCTTGGACCTAAAATTTGTCCTTGGTCCCCAGCTAGAAAGGAATTGCTTTGTCTGCGTACCCTGTGAAGAGAGCTCACCAAACCTTAATATGAATTTCAGAACTACACATTAAAACAGCACAGAGTCTGAAAAATATAAAAGCTAAAACTTAAGGCATCAGCAAAGCCCCCCAGGATTCACCAAACACTGCACAGGTTTTCAGAGCTGGTGGGAGAGGGGGAAGCTGAGAAGTGAGGATGCATCCCAGTGTCACTTGGCTGGGTGATCCCCTTGTACCTCATTAGAGTTTGGGGAATATTTGCTCAAGGTGTGGTTCACAGGTATGTAATAAGTCACATAATAAATCAAACCATACAGAGCAGTGATAGAGTTAAGGGCTGAGGTGAGTGGTCCCTCTGCTCATGAAGGGCTGATCCACCCTGGGATGAGCAGGATTAGGTTGTGTTTGGGAGCTGTGGCTCTCCCTCCTCCAGCCCTGACCTGAGAAGGTTCCTCCTCCTCAAGGGCAGGTGCCAGTCTGGGGAGAACCACAGAAAACATGGAAAATCCTGAGCTGAAAGGGTCCCATCAGCAACACCAGGTCCAACACCTGGCCCTGCACAGGACACTCCAACAATTGCATCCTGTGCCTGAGAGCATTGTCCAAGCACTCCTTGAGCTCTGGCAGGGCTGTTGCCCTGACCACTCTGTGGGAGGCGGTGAGCTCATCTCCACACACACCCTTCGTTTTTCTCCCTTTCTGCCCCCATGAGACCCCACCTGGAGACGTGCCCAGGTCTGGAGTCCTCAGCACAGGAGGGACCCGGAGCGAGTCCAGAGGAGGCAGCAAGATGATCAGAGGGATGGAGCAGCTCTGCCGTGGGGACAGAAGGCAGCTCGCGGAGACTTTAGAGTCCCTTCCAGTGCCTAAAGGGGCTCCAGGAGAGCTGGAGAGGGACTTGGGACAAGGCATGGAATGCCAGGCCAAGGGGGAATGGCTTCCCACCGCAGAGGGCAGCGTTAGGCGGGACACGGGGCACAATTCCCCGCTCACGGCCGCGGCCCCTCACCGAGATGGCGGCGGGAGCGCGCGGCGGGGCCGCACGTGCGGGGGGCGGGGCCTGCCCGCTGCCCCCCCGCAGCACAATGGACAGCGCC
>VXBQ01007744.1:0-62372 GCA_013400175.1 Phainopepla nitens
CTTCTGCCCTCGGTATCCCTTGGGACCAGGTGGACCTGCAATCTCCAGGCAGCTCATCTTGTAGCACTGAAATACAGGAAATTAAACTGAGGTACTGACAGTGCGCATTCTAAAATCAGCTCAGCTCTGCACCCACGGCTCTCCACATGCCTCTTCCCATCAACTCAGAGCTAAAAGCTGTTGGCTCAGGGCCGAGGCAGCAACAGGCACACAAAGAAGCGCTGCCTGTAAATTAAGAGTGGAAAGTTGCCACGAGCATGTCCATTATAGCTTGGCTCTGGGCCCAGACTGGAAGAACAAGACTGCCAAGGTTCAGAGGTGCTGGGGGCTTGCTCATCTGGGGTCATCCTGGGACTGGCATGTTTTTTGGAGCATCCCCTGCATCCTGCCCCCTCTGTGTGCCAAACCCTGCCCCTGTGGTACCAGCAGAGCAGGAGCTCCAGCAGGGGCAGCACTTATGGAATGTGCTTCCAAAGTGATGAAACTAGCCTGTTGCACAGACCAGAACCCACTGCAGTTGAGGGGGAGGCAGGGAGTGAGTCCAGTGTGCCATTATAAGCCCTGGATTAGGGAATGTGTCCCCAGATTCTGGCCTGATCCACAGGTGGGCAGGGACCCATCCCATGCAGGTCCGTGCTGCTCTGGGGTGTGAGCTGGTCTGCTCTAACTGGGGCAGCTTAAGCCCCTGTCATGCAGCAAAGGTGTAAAGATGCTGCTCACTCACCTCGCCGTAGGCTTCGTGTTTCTGCAAAGGAGAGAGAGGAGGAAGATCAGTTAAGGTGCTCAGTGCCATGGGGGAGACAGCAGCCCACCCTTGGAGGGGTGTGTGGTGGTGAGGGAGAGGAGGTGGTAACAGTCCCCTGGCTGTAAAGGTGCCCTCTGGAGAGCCTCTGATTAACAGCGCCTCACAGCTCTCAAGAACTAAAGGCTCTCAAGGACCACACTGACGTTGAGAATGTGTCTCAGTGTGGCACACTCTTGCATGAGCCCCTGGATGGGGAGGAGGCTGTGGTATATCCTGGTCTTCAGCAAGAGCCAGGACTAGGGTGGCATCCTGCCCAGATGTGCTGGGAAACGGAGGCACAAACCAAGAGGTGCTGGGAAAGTACCAGACAAAGGCTCCGCTTTCCCTACGAGAGGTTATCACCAAAAGCCAATAGAAGGGAAAGCGTCCCCCACCCATGAGCCGCTCCTCCTGTGCCCCCCGTTCCCCTCCCTGCACCTACCATAGCCTGGATGATCCTGTCGATGGTGTTGACGTCGATGTCCAGGGTGTCCCTCTGGGTGATGGCGTAGCTGTTGCGGTACAGCTCGTGCGGCAGGTTGGCGATCTCCCGCAGGCCCTGCTCGTACACCTTCTCGCTGGGGGCCACGGCAAACAGCTTGATGCCCATGTCCCGCGCCCTCTCGGCCTGCACCTTCATCCCCCCGCAGGGGCTGCCCGTCACGTGGCCGTCGGTGATGACCACCGCGAAGTTCACGCCGTTGGCCATCTGGGTCTGGATCTGCTGGGTCATGTTGGAGATGGCGCAGTCCGTGAAGGTGCCCCGGCCCAGGTACTTAATGGCCGACAGCCTGGGCAGGTAAATGTCTTTGCTGCTCGTCAAAGGGCTGTAAATTTCCACCACGTCTGAGTAATGGAGCCCGCCAAACTGCCAGGTGATGTAGACTTGGTTCTGGTAGAGCTCGCTCTCCAGTTTGTCGATGAACATGGGGATGAAGCGCTTTATTTGGTCCACGAGGCTCTGGATGGGCACGGTCTGCAGAGCCACACTCTCTGAGGTGTCAATGATGAAGTAGACGTTGATGGGGCAGTTCCTCTTTTCTGCATGGGGACATTGATTCAGACCGTGTCAGAGCACTTCATGCACCTCCTTTGCTGTCCCCCAGACACTTGGACCAAGTGCCATGTTGGAAAAAGCCCAAGTCCCACCTAGCTCTAGAACTGACACTTGTGTTTGGGTCAGCTGGTTCCCCAGTGACCAAGACTTCTAAGATCTGCTGTAGAATCACAGAATAATTAAGGTTGGAAAAGACCTCTAAGATCATCAAGTCCAACCATTCATCCAGCACTGCTCAGTGCTGAATCAGTCTTGAAAATCTTGCTTTTTTTTGATAAGAGTCAGGCTGGACCCATAAATCACCTCTGCATTGTGACTGAAAAAGTGAGGAAATCACCACATTCAAAGTGAACCATTTTCTGGCATGAGATAGAGAGCTGACTGCTGGAGACTGACTGGTTGTTATTGCACCTGGTGGGAGAGACCACCACTGGCAGACCCCAGATCTTCCATCTCCACCTCTCTGCACACCAAAGCAAACCTGGAAATGTGAGTTTGGGTGGACGACCGTGTTCCCCACAGATGGACTGTTACCACAGGAGTGCAAAGGGCCAGGGGAGGTGGAATGTCCCACTGACAGTTCCTGGCAAGCAGGTTCTACAACTGAGCACTGTTTTTTTGTTAAAATGGCTGCCCACAAAGGTGACACAAATTATTTGGTTAATACCTGCACAGGAGGTAGGACTGACATCTCCAACATCCACATCAAGCTGAGCGGCGTGGAGAGGAACTAGAGCCACACAAAGCAGAGTGGGAAACAAGGCTTGCCGAAACATCTCAGCGGCCCCTCAGGATATTCAGATGCCTGTGGGAAAACACAAGTCACACATTAAACATGATGCCAAATCTCCTGACTCTGCTGGCATGACACAAAGCCAGCCAAAGCTCCTTGTAAACCCATGGAGTGAAAGGACAAATAAAAAACCTCTTGAAGAAATGCGCATCTTCAGTGCTCAACCCATCACCAGGCCTACAAGGCCCAGCTGCATATGGGAGTTTATTTCATGGAGGGTTATGACAACTTAAAGCGGCAGAAGAGTTAGAGATCTAGTCTGAAAAGTTCTTAGGAATGTATGGAAATGTTCAAAGGAACACAGGATTTGAAAGGATATTCTCAGGTAACACTCAAGCAACTCTTGTCACCAGCATGGAATATGGAGGAAGGGGAGATGCTCATCTTCGTGTCTAGAGGACCCCAGAACCAACTGACATGGCCCTGTGGTGGCCCAGAGATGCATCTCTGCTTGATGGCCAAGTCAACACTAACCAAAAAGGGGCATGTGGGATGTCTATGAGGAAAAAAAGACCTGAATCCAGTTCAAAAAGAGAACTTCTTTCTTGAAATTTTTTTTTTTTTGGGTAACTTTTGGAAGAGTCCAAGGTTTGAAGGGACACTGAGCATACATTTGGTGGCACTGGCAATGCATGAGAGGGCAAGTGAGCAATGCAGCTGGGTTGCTGCTGCAGCTGCCTGAGGAACAGCACTGTTGAAGAATACAGGAACCCAGCTCTCCCCCTGGCATGCCTTGAGACCTCTCTCCACGTGGTACCCCAGCTGTTGCCTGGTGGGACACGGCCCGTTCCAGTTGACAGTGCCAGCTGCGGTGCACCACAGGCTTCTGCAAACTGGTTCGTGCTGGAAAGGTTGGTGTCAGTGCTGCTGAGACCCTACAACACTGACAGCCTTCCTCCTCACTAGGGCTTGTTCTTATGAAAGAATTGGGATTGTTCAGCCTAGAAAAGGAAAGGCTCTGGGGTGATCTTACAGCATCTGCTGGTACCAAAAGGGGCAACAAGAGAGCTGGTGAGAGACTTTGGACAAGGGCCTGGAGTGATAGGACTAGGGGAATGGCTTCCCATTGCCAGAGGGCAGGGTGGTGTGGTGTATTGGGAAGAAGTTGTTCCTTGTGGTGGTGGGGCGGCCCTGGCACAGGTTGCTCAGAGAAGCTGTGTCTGCCCCATCCCTGAAAGTGTCCAAGGCCAGGTTGGATGGGGCTTGGGGAAACCTGGGCTAGTGGAAGGTGCCCCTGCCCATGGCAGGGAGCAGGATGGGGTGGTCTTTCAGGTCCCTTCCAACCCAAACCATTTCCATGATTCTATGAAGTCCCTGCACAAGTCAGTGTGGTTCAAGTTCCATTGTGCTGCAGAGAATAAAAGTGATATGGTAAGCATAAAACTCTTTCATGCTAAAGAGATGTTTTAGTTAAGATCAAGATTTCACCCCTCTAAGCCTACTGCAGGCTTTCCTTGTTTTGTTTGCCCTTCATAAAACAGGGCTGCAGGAGATCCTGATCTTTTGTAAGACACAACAGCTTTGAGCCTTCAGACAGCACCATTTTAGAGCCAGCTTTTAGCTGAGGAAGACGGAGACATTAACTTTTGGAGAGGCTGAGAGCACTGAGGGCTTTGGCCAAGTGTCTGACTCATCACTCATCATTTTAAGTTTAACCACCTCCCTCTCTCCCTCCCTCCCTCTTTCCCTCTGTGTGTGTGGGTGGGAAGGCACTGTGGAGCAGAGCAGTTGGCCTGCGCGGGCAACCAGGGCCAGCTGTGGCACAGGACGACTCCAACCCACAGCCCTCAGGGCCTGGGGCTGGGGCAGCAAAGTAGCACAGCCTTAGGCTGCCCATGGGCAGAACAACGAGGCAAGAAAGCCACTCCTGAAAACACAAGACGCAGCTCACTTCCCTGGGCTCCTCCCGCACCATCTCCTCGATCCCACTCTGCACCCTGAGCTGCGTTAGTCTCCTGCTCTCCCAGCATCCCACCTGGTATTAACCCCCCTGGAAACACTCTGGGAACTCCAGTCCCCACCTCAGGGGCCTCCAAGGATGGGGTGGGCGATGCTGCCCGTTTTGTCATCCTCAGAGAACCACCAGCTGTTGTGATGCCGTTGCAAACCCTGTAACATTTGATATTTGACTTTAAGTCCCACATGCCGCTGCAAGATGCTGAGATGGAAACCTCAGCTTTCACCAGGATTTCAGACTAACTGTTTACTGCCTGTTGAAGGAAATTTTTGAACACAAATGATTCAAAAAACTAAGGCAAAAAGCAAATTGGGAGCTGACTCATAATGCCTGAACACTTGGGTCTGCCCATCCTGTTCTTCCTTGACTTTTCTCTCTCTGCCAGAGCAGGACCTTTGCTCCTACGAGACTTTCTCTCAGTATTTGTATTTTTGAGTGTATCACCTCTTTCCCCATGAGATGCACACAAGGGAGAAACAACAGGGAATCTCAAGCAGTGGGTCCTCTGAACATTTTTTGAGGGCACTATTTTGCACCATTCTCCCTGAATGAGGGTCTGTGCTCCTACCTCAGGTGCAGAAAAATGCATGGTCTTTGCTGGTCCCACACTGAGATCCCAGGTGACACCGCTGTTACTCACATAACTGAAATACGTATGGATTTATCTAGACAGAGCCCTCCAAAAACAGTGGCCTTTCAGGAGGACTCAAGTTCTCTTCTTGCTTCTCCTCCCAGAACAAGCAACTGAACCAAAAGTGATATTATGGCGAACAATTTACTTCCAGTGGCTCAAATGTGCAAATTATATCTGGTTATTTGTGCTCTCACATCTGATTTTCCCTTAGAGCAGATCCCAATGCAGTAGAAACGTCACCTCATACACCTGGCCAGGCAGGTCTGCCTTATCCCACACACTGATATTCCTGAAGTTCTCCCTGGTGCACTGTGTATGTCTCCTCCAACACCAGAACACCCATTGTAATTGAGCAAACTGTTCCCCAAATTTGCAAAAAGGGAGATGGTCTGTCTGCTCTCTAAGCTAACACTGCCTTCAAGGAACTTATCTAAAGCCACATAAATCTAAAGCCACACAAACTTAAAGCCACACAAATTGCATTATTCTCAAGAAAGAAGAGTTATGCAGGCTGCGCTAAAATATGCAGAATAAAGTTTGAAGCCTCCCTGCTGCTCAATCCCAGCATTTTCCATGGCCATGCCCAGCAGGCAGTGCCTGTGGTGTCACTCGCTTATGCATGCAGCATTTTCTCCATTCAAATGTTTGATAAATGAAACTAGAGAAGAAAAATGTGTCCCATCTGGAACCAAACTCTTATAAATGCACCTCTTCTTCCTTCCCATTTGTGTGCCTGTAGTTTGCACGCTGCTTGAGGAGGGAATTTCGGTGCTGTTTGCAGCCACTACCCAAACGTGCCTTGTATTTTTAATCCCTGGGCAGAGCACCCAGGAGGGAGGTTTCAGCTCCCTCCCCAGGAGGGAGGTTTCAGCTACAGAGACTCCAGATCTTCTCCAGGTCTCCCAATGTAATTATCCTGGGATTTCAGCCAGAGAAAGCCCGGGTTGCAGGAAGGCTGGTGGGGGAGCAAACGCCTGCCATCAAGGGCAATGAATTTACAGGCATTCCTAAATGTGCTGCCACCTCCCAAAATAAAGCAGCTTGTGGTGATGTAATTCAGCATAAATAGGAGATACAGATGAGTCTAAATCATATCTTCTGAAATCCCAAAAATCAAGGGGGAATCACACAGCAGAGTAGTTCTCTGACCTGCTGCTATAACTTCACTGAAGCTGCTGAACTCAGCTCAGTTATGCCAGGGAAGTCTTCGGTTCAACAAATCCACCCCCTTCACTGAGGGATTTTCTAGACCTGTGGCCCTGGCAGTTTGTGACCCACTCTACTTACACCTGGAAAATAAACCCCAAAACCTTGGAAAAATACCCAAAATAGCCAAGAGCTGAAAGTAAAGGAAAAATTTTGTATTTTCTTATAGCAGGTTCTACTGTCTAAATGTAGAATAGGCACCTTGCTGGAAAGCTGGTAAGCAGCAGCAGGCACAGGCTGAAATTTCAGAGGGATTTCTGTTATTCCTGCCTGGAGCTCCGTCAGTAAGTAGCCACAGAACCCCTGTACTTGGAGTGAAAACTCTGCCTACCTGGAAAACGAGGTCATCAAAACTTCTCTCCCAAATCCCTCCGCAACGTAAGGAAAAAGGATTTCGTGGAGTGGCCGGTGTCAGGAAGGCTCCCGCATCCCCGGCTGGAGGGTGGCTCCGGGCTCTGGGTGCTGGGATGTGCGGGATGAGGGAGCGGGAGGAGCAGCGGAGGCGTCTCCAGCCCAGTCCCGCTATTCCCCGGCCGTCTGGAACTGCCCTCTGAGTTCCTCCTCCTCCTCTAAAATCGGGCAGAGTCCCGTTTGCAGTAGCTCCGAACATCCACGGAGAGTCACTGTGGGTCCACCGAGACCCGGCAGGGTCCCCTCCCCTCCGTTCCCCGGCGGCTCGGGCTGGGCTGGGACGAGGTTGTTCCCTCCGGAGCTGAAGGCATATTTGTTTGACGCGAACTGGAAGCAAGTCTCATTTTTCCATTATGAGAGTTTTCGGCGTTGGCATTGCTGCCCCACATCTTTGTTTATGCCATCAAATAGTCTTTCTCTTTCTTCCCCCCCTCCCGTCCTACTCCTCTTTCCATCCTAGTAACGTGTCCTGAATGGAACAAATGAAAACAAGAACATTTCAAAAAAGAGCAGCTTGCACAGAATCGTGGAATCATAGCCCTTGCAAATATCCAAGTCTTGCTTTGAGTCAGCCAAGTCTGAGTATTACCTGTTTTCATTAATTAATTTCTGGGTTTGGGTTCATGGAATCATGGAATCATGGAGTATCCTGAGTTGGAAGGGGCTCACAAGGATCACTGAGTCCAGCTCCTGGCCCTGCACAGAACAGCACCCAAAATCACACCATGTGCCTGAAAGCATTGTCCAAATACCCCCAGAGCTCAAAGGCTTTGTTGCTGTGGTATTTTTTTTAATTACATTTAAATTCACAAGCTATTTTTAGCTCTGCTATATAAAAAAAATAAGGGCAAATGTCCCAACAAAAATATGGAGAACAGCAGTGACTTTCAGGAACACAGCCTGTTGTTCCTTGAGCTATAACTTTGTTTTGAAGAGCAAAATAAGGATTTTGTGAGGCTATTGCTTTCCAGGGACTCTCCTGCAGCTCTGAATGGGTTGGTCCCTTTTCCTCTGGAGCATCTTTAGTGCAGAGAAGGGGTCCAGCTTTTGCTGACCATGATTTACCAGACAGCACCTGAGATGTCTGACCAAACCATCAACCTGCCAGTGATCCAGTGAACGTGTCACATTCCAGGCCATTTGTTTTGCCTGCTTTGCTGCTGTGTCCAAGCTCTGTAATGTCCATGGATATCCATCCATGATACTTCTAATCCATTCAGTGCTGCTTTTTCTAGGTGAACCTGCCCCTGCAGTAGCTGTTTCTCCAGCAAGAAGCTTTATCACAAGCAACTGGACAGCACATCTGTCCCTTGCAGTACAGGTGAGTGCCCCAAGTGTGGAAAAGAGCAGAGCACAGACCCACACCTCCACATCTCCCTCTTCCTCCTCCCAGAGTCGAGTCTTGTCTTTCCTCTGCAGTTTCTTGAGCAAAGGACCTACTTTCTATGTGTGCTTCTTTAACTTTCTCATGTCAAATCGAAACCTTTCCTTGCAGATTGACATGACAAAATGCCTTGTCCTTGAGAGGATTCCTGTGTATTTTATAGAACAGCTCCCTGCTGTACACTTCTCCTCCATAAAAAAGGCAATCCTGGTGTTTCTCACCTGCCTAGATATCCATTTGCATGACATTTGTAGGAATATTATCATCTTCACACCTCTGTCATAGATGGGCACATCTGGCAAGTTCCTGTCTTATGTTGGGGCAGTCTGACATACAGGCACACAGAAGTGGTGGAAAATGGGACAAAATAATCTCAAAACATCCTGCTGCCTTTTTTCTTTCTTTTCTTTTAGAATTGATGTTAAAGACTTGAGCTAGTCTTCTGTAATTGAGGGGTTTGTCCTTAAGATTGGGCTGAGGACATAGGAAGATCTGAAGGAAAATGGGTGTGCACTCTTCAGCTCCTTTTCCTAATCCTCAAATAAATTTCCTTTCTTTCTTCCTCCTTTCAGTGGAACTGCAGATTTAACTGAAAGATGTTTTGCAGAGAATGCGCATGGATATGGATTAGTTACTCACCCTCTATGTTGGGCATGGTGATCTTGGAGTTCTTTCCCGGTCTTAATGATTCTGTGATTATCTGACTGTGATTAGCTGATTCTGTGACTATCTGACCTGCAAATTATTATTGCAGCTCACAGAACACACTGTACTGAACAGATACTGGGTATTCCACTATATTTAAGATGGAGAGAGAGGAAATGGAGGAAGATGAAGGGTAGAAAGAAAGACAAAAGCTTGATTATCTGCTCTCCTCTAAAACTTTAGAGAATTGCAACTAAGGCACAGATAGCTACTATTTCGCTTACATCCCCTTGTAAACTGAAGTGTGTTTTATGGTTTGTTTAGTTGTTCCTTTATAAACTGTGTATCTACTCTTTTTTTTTTTATCTGACTTGTAGCCCCCAATGAAACAGCTTTATGGGTTCTCTGGAAAGCAACTTCTGTAGTGCCTTTGTCTGTCTGCAATTGCAACCACTCTTCATGCCATTCTGATGTTATGCAGTGGTCTCTCTTGTTTTCTAACTGTGAGCAGAGAACCAAAAACGAGGCCAAGATTGTTAAATTCTTACAGGGAACAATAGATGCTGGTTTTCAACTCCTTGTAAGTACGCAGCTGATATTCTCAGCATTTTCACTGATGACAAACAGAAGGATGGATTTAACACTCTTTTGTAGTTGCCATATTCTGAAATATTTGCTTCCTGTTCACAGGACCTTAAAGCTCATCCAGTTCCACCCCTGGCCTTGGCCAGGGACATCTTCCATTAGATCAGGTCACTCCAAGCCTTGTCCAGCCTGGCCTTGGACACCTCCAGGGTTGTGACTCTGGAGCTCAATTCATGTATTGTGTTTGTATTCCTTCACCCCAACAGGCAAATCCCTGCCCCTCTGAGGCTCAGGGCTGTAATTCTGCTCTTTGCCTTGCTGGCCTCTCTCACCCTCTGAAGTGCCCCAGTCCCTGCAGCTGCCTCCAACCCTCTCATTTTCAGCCCTGTGTTTGTGTAGTGGGTCCAAAAGGTCATCTCTCCTGGCTGGTTCTCTCATCAGCTCCATCAGGAACGAGCCTTCAAACCATTCCAGAAACCTCTTGAGGTGGTCATGGCCAGCCTGTGGCTCTAAGGATTTCTTCAAGAGCCTGAAGTACAATTCATCCACCTCCTCTTCTTTATCAGGTGGTCTCCAGCAGAATCCTACTACAACATCCCCTGTGCTGGACCAGCCTCCCAAAGCAGACTTGGCTGACTCCAAGGCATGTCTGGCAGATCTTGCCCAGGAGAAGACATCTATTAAAGGAACATATATATATATTAAAGAAAAGAAAATAAACTTATTTTTCTGGATTTACCCAGTTCATGCATGTGAGCAACAGCTCCCACTGAGCCTGACATTCTCAAATTGCGGTAAGATGAGGCACAAAGGGGGAATCTTTCTGAAGAAAAAAGCAAATATTCATTTGATACCACATTTTAGCAGCATTTCCTGGGATTTAGGCCATTAAAGCCAACTGCTCCAGGATGTTTAGAGAGTGCTCATGAACACACAGGTACAATCTGCAGCTTTGCATACTTTTTCCTACTTTAGTATCCCAGTGTTAACTTTTCAGGTCCCAGTGCTTTTGCAGCTCTTATTTACTTAGCGCCCAGTTTTTATACACAACTTTTGCGTGCTTGCAAATTGTTGCTTGCTAACACATAAGGAAGGACTGTTTAGAGTTTCTAAAACTTTATTTTAAGTAGCCCCAAGGATTTCCCAACCTACAACACTTTTGAAGCTCTGCCAGGCACAGGCCTATATCTGTAGCCTTGTATTTTTTCACTAGAGTTCAAGGTCCTTAGGGTTGAAGATATCCCAGGGACTCCACATTGTGTAGATACAGTGGTGAGGAACCTGATTCTTCATGAGTTCTAATAATCTTCCTGAAATGGCTGTTCAGACCCCACTAGTATCAAGGCCCTTTCTCCATTATTTATCTCCTGTCTGCTCAAGACTTCCCTTCTCAGAACGGGTTTGGAGGACACCAGCTTGAGGAAATAGCAGGGATGCTCCCGTGCCAAGGTGTACAATTTCTTTGGGTCTTTGGAGTAATTAAGGCCATAATTATGAACTTATAAAATATAAAATACCTTCAGTTCCTCAGTCCAAGCTTATTGTCTAAAGTCAGCTTTTCCGTGGTGGCTCAGCATCCTCTGGAGCTGATCCCTTCTGGAAGGCCAAAGTCCCAGAGCATTTCTGGGTCTGCTCACTCCCATGGAGGGGGAGGCATTTTGATGCCAGGGAAAGGGAGGATGCTCAGGGTTCTCCCAGAAGTGCCAGGCAGCACTAGCACAAGATCATTATGTGAACACAACAAGCAAATTATTTAGATTTAGGTTGGATATCAGGAAAAGGTTCTTCCCCCAGAGGGTGCTGGGGCACTGCCCAGGCTCCCCCAGGGAAGTGGCCCCAAGGCTGCCAGACCTCTAGGAGCATTTGGACAATGCTCTCAGGGATGCACAGGGTGGGATTGTTGGGATGTCTGTGCAGGGCCAGGAGCTGAACTGGATAATCCCTGTGGGTCCCTTCTTGCTCAGTGGATTCCTCAACTCTATGAAAAACAGGTGAGAACACAGACAGAGAACAGAGGCAGAGTGGGGAAAGGGTGAACTGGAACCCTTTCTCCCAGAATACTTTCCCCTTTTTCCAGTTTCCCAATCTGTGCTTTTTGATGCTTTCCTCTCTTGCAGCACATTTTTTTCCAGGCAGCCAGTCAGGATGGTTGAGTCCCAAAACTTGTTGACTCATGGAGAAGAACCTTTGCATAGTGAAGCAACTGCATTCCAGTTCCCTGTCAGGGCAGGACCTCAGAGGGATGGCTGATGCCTCCGTGGTCTGGAGCTGGATAATCCCAAGGTATCTCTGTGGAGATTTCAGGCCATCTGTAGTTTTGCAGCCCTTGGTAGGGAGGGAAAAGAGTTAAAACACACAGTATGTGTCTTTGGGGCTTCGTGGTGTAATACAGCAAGAGGAGAACGACCCAGCTGCATTTGTTTTGTTTTCTTGTCACCAGAGAAACGAGAAGGAAAAACTTGCAGTGGTGTTTCCATGAAATTAAGGGAAAAAAACCCACATAGTTTATAGAGGAAACCTCATCCACCTCCCTAGGCTTTTACTGGTGATGGTTCAGAAAAAAAAAAGTACATTTTTTAAACTTAGTCACATCCCACCCCACCCCACCCATGGTCCTTAATGCCATGTACAGACCTAGGAAAGAAATTTAATTTTTCTTCCTATCTAAACATTTGCTGGAGCCTGGAGATGCAGTCTACAGCCCTCTCCCCCCATACCCCCCTAGAAATGACTACTCTGGCCAAGGTTACAAATGAAATAGAGACTTTCTCTTTTAGATTTCAGCTAACTGCCTGAATAATATTCCCTCAAGACATACTCATTATATTGAACCATAAATCTATGGGGGACATTTTTGCAATTACTCATGGGTATAAATAGAAAGGAAAGGAATTAATTATTGCCTTATTCTGGGAAAAGAGGGGGCTGAAATGGAGCAGATAGGGGAAAAAAGGCGCTTTTTTTTTTTTTTCTCAGTCTGGGGGTATATCAGTGTGGGCTGCTGCGCTGGAAGGGGCTGGCCCTGGTTTCAGTGACTTCCCTCAGGAGGCTGGTGGCCTGGCAAGGCCTCCTCGGGGGTCAGTAATTGAGCGGATTTATTTGAAATGCTAATCGTGTCTTTAATCCCAGTTTTGTCTCTGCAACCACGATATTCTGCCCTCAGGTCTTAAACGAGTGTTTCCAACATTAGCCCTTGTACGGAGCTGAATCCTTGAGGCAGATTATTTCTAATTCCTATTTCAATGGGACTTGTAAAGAGGAATTAGAAAGGAAATGTGAAAAATAACCCTAACACTGAAACCAAGAGAGAGATTTTGCTGGGTTTAGGGACCTGTTATTCAGGTCCTAAAAGAAAATCTGTGACTTCAAGGTTGCAACTTGCTACTAAAGATGTTCATCAAGAGAAGGCATTAAACTGAGGTTTTTCAAAACCCCTAATCCTCACCTCCCCTCAGGAGGTGGGAGGAGGCTCAGGAATGAGCTCCTGCAGTAGTAAGGAGCCGTGTCTTACTACTGACTTCCATTCCTCCAAATTCTCTGGAAGACCAGTGTAGTCCTGGAGCAACAGATTCCATTGTTACCCCTTTCATGACCTCAGTACGGGGCCGAAGTTTTCAAGGTTAAATTTGAAATCATAATAATTTGCAAAATAACTTGAAACCCCAGCATTTTGCAGCTGACTCAAGTCTTGCTAACAGCGTATGCCACAGGCACACACACAGAGATGCCTCAGAATCAGAGTAAGACCCCTGAAATCTGTGTCCACCTCAATCATCCACTCAGGAAGCAAAATCCCAACTTGTCTCCAGCCCTCTTTGGCCTGGCTTTATGTGCTGAGCCCTTCAGGACTTGCTTCCCTCTGCCGAGGTGGAGGCTATGGGAAGCTGCCCCACTCTCCAGACATCCCTGTTTGGGGAGGGTGGTGGGCAGCCTCCCAGATGCTGTTCCTGGGGTTGCTGAGCTTTTCCACTGCTCCACGGCTGCTGCTCCTCACGTATTTGATGTGGATCCAAGGAACCCTGTGCAGCCCTTCGGCTCAGCTCCCGGGTCACGTACAGCAGGGTGTTGCTTGTGCTTTTGGCACAACACTTAACACCTCCCCTTCCCTTACACACATGCTGGAATTCCTGCTCTAACACAAAACAAGGCCCTCGTCCCATTTGTGGCTCTCTTTACGTTAACGAAATTTAGAATTCTGTAGCGAATTGTCCTCCTGGCCAAATACAACATGGCAATAAAAAATTCCCCCCTCCCAACATGCAAACTGGGAAGGAAAAGAGTATTTGCGCCAAATGTCATAAAAGTTTGAACAGGAGTTTCAGGCATGTAAGAAATGTAATATAATTAGATGTGTAATCAGTGTTAAGACAAAGATTCTTATCTGAGCTGGTTTCAAAGGTGTTACTACAAAGTAATACTGGAAAAAACCCCAAAAAACCCAACTAAACAAGGAAGGTTCATTATTAAACAGGTGTTTCCCTGATACAAAGCAAGTACTCTGCAGAGTGAGTTAGGAGAGCTATATTCCATCCTTCCTTGGATTCCTATCTGATGGTGCCTTAAATCAAGCCAAGAGGTCAGGGTCACAAGGAAGTTAAAATACTTTTGCCAGAGACTCAACCTCCCCTTTTACCAGGGTAACTGAAAGTCTGTGCACTTAATTGGAGCATTATCGCAAGCTCAATCTCCAACATCAAATGAAATCATTTTGAGCACACACACAATATATTATATCTTATGTTTATACTCGTTTTCCTTAAGGCTGCCAGTGGAACTGGAATGCTTATCTGCAGTCCAAAGAGGCTTGAGATTTTCCAGCTTCAGTGTGTGATAAACAAAATGAAAAGCAAGGAGGGGAAAGTGCAGACACGTACTCGCTGGCTTCTACATATATTTCCTTTACACATGATTTTTTTACAAACAGTCGTTGTTTTACCTACTGTTCTTCTTTTACCTGCAGATCTTCTTTTTACCTACAGGTCTTCTACCTACACTTCTTCAGCCTCCCTTCTGTCCCTTCTCCATCCAGGCTCTGGCAGTCTCTATCTACAAAGATAAAAATGCAAAGAGAGACACAGAAATGAGCAAGAAATAATGCATTATTCATTTTCTTAATAATTGTCTTCTTGGGCAGAGAAGCCAGAGTTTCATTTTACATTGAGATTTCCCCTGCATCACTCTAAAGAATCCCAAAAGGATTGGGATCCCACCTGAATGCCTCTTCAGACAGCAGCAAAACTACTGTCAATGAATTAAAAATGTGCTCTGCCATGAAGTCATGAAGTAAGTAATTTGTGCCTCTCCGAAAAACCTGTGGTAGTGGCTGTGGCAGGTTCACCTGCTCACAGGAGAAGCTGCAGGGTTCAACAGCTGAACTTGTGTGAGCTCAGGCCAAGGTGAGTGTCCCCAAGAGCAGCCCAGGTTTGCCTTTGCACACCTCACTGCCTTCAAGGCAGAGCCCATGGCCTGTCTGCTCAGCACATCTCTGTCAGACACCAAGAGAGAAAAGGTGAGTCTGTGGCTGAGATACCACCCAGCAGACCCCATCCTCAGGGAGGCATGAGGACAAGCATATGAGAAAGGATGCTGGAGCAGGGATGGGGGAAGGAAGGACTTGCAGGAGCCACTGGAAGCTCTGTGGGGAAATCAGCCTCCCACATCCCTTCTGGGGAATCCAGATAATTGAAGGCTGTAGGAGTGCTTGAGAGAAAACCCCAGACCTGGGATGATTAAGCTCTCCAGGCCTCTCATCAAGAACACATGGATCCCATTGGGAGACCACAGTGGACAGACACCGACTTGGAGGAGGACTGAGGGTTGGCAGCAGGACACAGCAGGCTGGGTTTGGCAAAGCCTGTCCTGATTTGCCTCTGGGAACAAACAGCAAGCTTGCTTTCAGTCCAGGGTTTTGCTTTTGAAATCTTTGGGAAGAGGTGTGGGAGCACAGGAAGTGCTAGGTCTATCTATGCCCCTCAGCAGCTTTGGGAGTAGATGCTGCAGCCACCAAGAAAATCCATGGCTGGAGCACACCAGAAATTCCAGCAAAGATTACAGCCTGGGCTGGCTGCCTCAGAGCTGCTGGCACCCGTAAGCAGCCTCAGCCCCAGTGTTTCAACAGAACTGTGTGACTTAAAGGTCCTTTGCCAGAACTGGGAGTTGCTTTCATGCAGCCCAAAGTCCACATTTCAAGAGAATATGTATTTAAGAGCTGCCATTCGGATATGTGTTTGTACCATTCCTTCATGACAAAGTAATTTATCATCATCACACCCTTAACAGATACACTCCACAGGTGCTACCTTTCCTCATGGAAACCCAGTTTGAGTGGGACATGTTAACTCCCTCACCCTACAAAACACCAAAAAATTAAGAAGGTGTTACAAGTTTAAACAAACACAGGAGACAATCTCCACTCTGTGTCCCTGTGGAGGTCCTATAATAACCTTCATCCTTTCCCTGCGCAGAACAGACATCCCAAACCACATCCACCACTTGAATATTCACCTATTGCAGTCTCCATGCCCTGTCACTCCATGGGGCTGCCCTTCAGAACAGCAGGATCGAACAGCACTGTTCCTCATATCCCTTCACTTGTCCCTCCAGAAGATTTTCTGCCCTGCACAGGACACTCTGTGTCCCAGCCTCCTTGTTCTTATCGGCTGCATCCCATCCACTCCAATGTCCCAGCTCCATTGTAGCTCCCCACTTCCCTGTGCTAAGTGTTGGGGTTCCCCTCTGGGTGGTGGTGGGGTCACTCTTCTCTCTCTGGGGGCAGTTTCAGCCCTTCCTCCCAACCAGGATTCCCCACTAGTGCCCCATCAGCAGCTCCTTGGACCCCCTAAATCTCCCATTGGACTTTCCATCCCTGTCAGGTGAAGGTCCCAGATCCAGGCCATCAGGAAAGCACTTGGCACAGGACCTGTCCTAGTGAGGCTTCTGATCTGGGGGGAGCGCTTTGGGGTCTCACTTCTTTCTGAGCTTCTCTCCTGTTCTTCCTGTTTGAGTGGAGATAGGACTGGGTAGGACTCAAGATCTTGGGAAAGGGATAACTTGGGGATTAGGGATGAGGATGAGGGATTTTACATTGTGAAGGGATGGTTTTAAGTGGCTTTGATCTTCTTTTCTTCAATCCTTATCATAACAAGAGCTGTAGACAGGACTTTTCCCTCAGCAGGTCCCAGCAACAACACCGCGTTTGTTCTTCCCACGGTGACTCCCAGTTCAGAAGAGCTGAATGCTTTGACTGTGGAGGAATCAGCTCTGGCAGAGATTAGGCCTTTTTGGCTGGAAAAACTGATCCTCTGTTTGCAGAAGGTTTCTCCAGAATTCCCATATTTCTACAGAATATCCAGAACCCGGCCAAAGGTATGAAAGGAAACAATTCAGACGTGGTGAGGTTATTCTGAACCTGAGGAGGCTGTCAGGTCAGTGCTCCTGTCTTAGCACCCTGTCTGTAATAAAAAAGGAGGGCTGGGAGGGGAGTCTCACCTCACCTGCAACCACCTTTTTCACACACTAAATTTCCACAAAAATACATGGAGCAGGAGCAAAAAGTACAGGATTTCCAGTGCCTTGCTGGAATCTCACCTTAAATGAAAGATAAGTTATTTTTCCAACCTGGTGCCCTGGGTGAGGAAAATTATTTGGGTTTTTTTCTCAGTTGTTATCAGGCCACTGGTCCATGTTCTCCATGTGGGCAGGACATGGGGAATTGGCACCAGACAAGTCACAAGATGGGGTGCAGCATCCCAGTGCTGTTTCACCAGAGGCTCCAGCTCTAGGCACAGCAATAAGCTCGCAGCAGGCACATCCCTTTTCCAGCTCGGGTCATGACTCTGCTTTATCTGCCCTAAAGCTCTTCATAAGCCAGGAATGCTTTTTTCCATTGGCTTGCCAGAGCAGAGCACAGCGTAAACCTGCACATCTGTAACGCCTGGAGGGAACCTGGATCCCACATGTTGAGTCCCTGTGACCAGCTCCTCTCTTCCCAGAGGCCAGCAAGGAGCACTCAGGAGCTATTCAGGATGGGCACAGCCCCAAGGGTCTCCAGCATCTGCTCCCATGGCCACCCCTTCTCCTGGGTCCCTGGCAGGACCAGGCATGACACCCAGCTGCTCACCGGGACGACCAGGTCACACGGCTGCAGCTTTCTCCTTGCCAACTTATCTGAGCCCTGGGCAAGGAAAATATTGACAGCCTCAATAACATCTGTGCTCCTGCCACCAGACAGGTGCAGCACCTTGGCTGTTTTGGCTTCTGGCCAAAATGATCCCTTAAGGAATCCCCGAAGCATCCTGGGTGGCATGTTCCTGTGAGAGAGGCTTCAAATGTAAGGTATGAATATACACAGCTGGTTTCTCCTGATGTAAACCCACAGCTTCTCCCTTTTGGAGGCTTTCCAGCTGTGTGGCCACTGGAGGCAAAGGGAAATAAAAAATCCCAGCCATAAATGGAGGGATTGTAAGGGACGAGGTCAGACCAGCTGCCAAGTCACAGTTACTGCAGGATGACTAAGCAGCAAAGTCGGCACAAGATCCTGCACTTTCTGTAACTGCTGCTCTTTCACACAGACAAAAACCATGCAGATGCTCTCTGCCACTCTTCCACTATTCCCAGATACAGCCTGGTGACCAGAAACACAAAGACACCTGGAAGTAGTAATCAAGGGGGTGCCCAGCTGCTAAAGCCTGGCTCTGGGTGCTCCGAAGCAGAGGTGGTCCCAAATCCGGCAGGATTACCTTGAGATAAGAAGTCAAGAACCATTTCTAAGCTTATAAAGATTAACCCACACTTTCCAAGTCTTTTCTGAGTCAAGAGGGGAAAGGATCGCTCTATAATTTTCTTGTGCCTTGGGACTGCAGCATGAAACCCTGAAACCCCCTGAAACCCCGACTCTGCCAGTACTCTGCAGGGAGCACTTTCTGTTGCCTCTGGTGACACGGGGACCAGCAGGGTCACAGCTAAATGGTCGAGGCAGGCAGGCACCATCCAGTCCAAAGCCCTGGCTCGAGCAGGGTCAGCCAGAGCAGGATGTCCAGAACAGTGCCCAGGGTTTGGAGCATCTCCACAGATGGAGAGAACACAACACCTCTGGGCAATCAGGTCCAGTGTCTGAGTACCCTTACCCTAAAAAAACCCTGTTTCCTTGTGTTCAGGCGGAATTTCCTGTGTTTGAATTCATGCCTGTTACCTCTGGTCCTGTTAATATCGCTTGATTATTAAATTTCTCTTGAGGTATCAGTAGAAGCTATCAGGCTCTGGTTCATTGAATGATTAACATTTAAGACTGCATTTCAAACATTTTAATAGAACTCAAGGGTCTTTTTGGAGGATTTTGATGCAATTTTCCTGGAAAAAAAATGCGCACTGCAAAAAATCTATCTTTACTTATGCAGCACCTATGTCTTATCTAGTGCTGTACAAGCAGTCACTGACTTTAATAAAACAAAAAGTGTTTGGGGGGTCAACTGAGCACTTCCATTTCAATTTCACAACTGCATAGTGAACACATGCTTCTAATCTGGCTATCAAAGTCATGGGACTGAAAACAAACTGGAGACAAAATGGTCACAGGCTTGATTCAACTATGCAAGCTTATGAAAAATAGCATAGAAATCACAGAATCAGGGAATCTCATAATGGTTTTGGTTGGGAGTGACTTTAAAGCTCGTCTCATTCCCATCCCCAGCCATGGGCAGGGACACCTTCCACTAGCCCAGGTTGCTCCAAGCCCCATCCAACCTGACCCTGAACACTTCCAGGGATCCAGAGGCAGCCACAGCTTCTCTGGGCAGCCTGTGCCAGGGTCTCACCTCCCTCTGAGTACAGAACTTCTTCCTAATAACTTCTTCCTGATACTTCTTCCTAATACATAACACTCTGCAAGAACTGAAGGGTGGTGTGAACTCTTAGGATCCTAAGGAATCATTCACTTCTGAAACAGCTGTCATGGCCCCCTTTACAACTGGTGACTTGTATGGACCAGTTTGTCACTCTCTGACCTGTCTAATACAGCTTTGGACAATTTTACTCCAGACATGTTCACTTCTTGGCCTTGCTTTTACAGAATCTGTTGCAGACAGGAATCAAAGGAGATGGATTCTGTTCCCATGTCTCCCACAGATCTTGGTCTTGGGCAAACGGCTCATTTCTTTGTTTTGCAGCACCCCACCAACAAAATATCTCCCAAAATATTTTTCCAGCTATTGTCTTTACCTAACAATCCACCAGACATCACAAACAAGAAGTATTACTCAAATATCTTTGTCAACTACTTCATTTAAAGTATGTGAGACTTGGATTATGCCATGGTTGACTCACTTAGTCATGGAGTATCTACCACCAGAGTGGTTTTTGGCCATGTCTTGCCACATCAATAAGGGGCTTCCCAGGCCCTGCAGAAAAACCATACAATGTGAAACCAAGCAACCTTGAATTCACAGGAAATCCCAAATCCCTTTGTGACAGTGAGGAGTGGAACTACTCCATTTGTGTTTGATAGAATCAGAGAGTCACAGAATCACAGAATATTCTGAGCTGGAAGGGAACCCACAAAGATCATCGAGTTCGACCCCTGGCCCTGCACAGACACCCCAGCAATCCCACAATGTGCCTGAGAGCATTGTCCAAACACTCCTAGGGGTCTCTCAGCTTTGAGGCCGTGACCATTCCCTGGGGAGCCTGTTCAGTGCCCCAGAACCCTCTGGGAGAAGAACCTTTTCCTGATATCCAACCCAAACCTCTGCAGACGCAGCTCTAGCTGTTCCCTCAGTTCTGTCACTGAGCACAGAGATGGGTGCTGCTCCTCCACTGTCCCTCATGAGGAAGCTGCAGAGCCCATCAAGGTCACCCCTCAGTCTCCTCTTCTCCAGCTGAACAAACCAAGTGACCTCAGGTGCTCCTCAGTCAGCTTCCCCTTCTCCATGTTGGAGTCCCTTCTTTGAACATTCACAAGCATCTGTGAGGCCCAGGGCTGCTGCAGAGGGAAACCTGTGCAAGGCCAGCCTGTTCCTAGCAGTTTATGGCATTTCCAGCAGGACCCTGCGGTGCCCTGAGGCACATCCTGGGCTGCTGTGGGGACGGCTGGTTTCAGGCACAGTAATCTGCCACATGTTCTCATTTCCCCTTTCGTGCCAGACCCCTTTTGACACACTTTTCAAAGGAGCTGTGGAGTTCCAGATGGGGCTCATCCAGCCGCCCTCGGCTGTGTCCTGTTCAGTACGTGCCCAGTGCTTCTGGCTCTCGGAGCCAGGAAAAACTGCAGTGTGCAGCTCATGGCCTGGGATTTATCTGGGACGGGCTTGCTGCAGAAAAGCAACATGCTGGGTTTACAAGCTGCCTTGAAAAATCTCAAGGACTTCAAGCCCCGTGGAAAATACTGCGTTAACTGTGTTCAGCTCTCATTAACTGAACCTGATGTTGTGTGCAGGGATACTTTTACCATCAGTGGTGCTATCAGAAATCCAGAGAAATAATCCAGGCTTAACTTCCCATGTATGCAGAAGTAAGCAAGACTCAGGTAAAAGAGCAAGCACGTTGTGGCTCCTGAGGGTTTGGATTCTTTGGGGGAAAGAGAGGGATTTGCAGAGATTTCAGGAGTTATAGACAAGCACTTCCATGTTTATGAAGGTTTGAACTGTTTTCTAAAGCCAAGCCAGGAATAGAACAGCAACCAGGCTCTGACATATATGCCTTTCCCTCTGCTTTTGGAGCACTGAAAACTCTGGGGACCTAGGTTACTCTTGCTGATTCCTACCCTGCTTGCTTTCTCTTAAGCCACGAAAGCTGCTAGTTGAGGGGAATGGAATTTGGTTGTGAGGACAGGAGAAGAAAGACAGATTAAAACTGAAGTGGGCAACCTAAGAATCGCATTTTAGGATCTTTAGGGTCTCGTTACACCAGGCCTGTGCCGTGAGGAGAAGCCTGCTTCCAAAATGGCATCCTCAGGCCCACACTGTCTGCGGCCTGTCCCGCCACTGCCTCAGGCCAGGCCCGGGGCAGCGGCAGCAGAAGCGAAGGGAGCTTCTATAGGATGCAAGTATATTTTTACATGCAGGACATGTCTTGAAACCTTGGCTGCCCTCCGTGGCAAAGACTTTGGTTGCCAGGGCTGGCTTTGAGATGCCTGGATTGCAGCGTGAGTTATGCAGGTGGACTGGTTTGGTTTAGTTTGGTGTGACCTGACTGCAGGAGAGGCATTTCTGATGTAGCAGAATTCCCCTTCTGGTGTGCACCAGTATCTGGGGTTCAATGTGCCTCTAGGAGTTTATCCTCCCACTCCTAACACTAGAAAAGCTTGCTTCTGGAAAGCAGGAAGGACATCAAAGAGGTAAGGAGAGATTAGCAATGAACCTACCAACTTCTAGTGATTTTTGGCCTGGCAGACAGCAGGGCTCATCCTCAATGAAATGGAAAAATGAAAGAGATGCAGGAATAATCCTGAGAAAGGACTGGCTCCAAGGTTTGGATTGGAAGGGACTTTAAAGCTCATCTTGTTCCAACGCCTCGTGACATAAACAGGGACACCTTCCACTAGACCAGGTTGCTCCAAGCCCCATCCAACCTCTTCCAGGCAGGGCACATCTGAGGGATGTGGACACCATGAGGTCTGGCAGGCTGTCTCTCCTCCTCAGCTTGATTCTGCGGAAGGATGCTATTTATTTCCCCTTGTCAAGCCTCTCCTGGGCTCACCTCCGTGACTGGGAGCTCTCTGAGGCTCATGTTTTCCAGGATAATGGGTCAGATTTCAGCTTCAAAAATGATTTGCTGCTGGCTGGCAGAAGCTTCAGGATAATTCCAGCTGCGTTCTACTGATCCACATGTAAAACAGAGGTCGCCTTCCTCAAAGATTGTTTCAAAGCTGCCTGTGCACAGACAATTTGTGACTTAATTACTTCCTAGACTCCAGGACAACTGTGCAAAACAAATTGTCTCGAGGTTTTTCTTGCCAGAGGTCTAGTTTGGGTTTTTAATCTGCTCCATGAAATGGCTTTGCCATGTCCCAACACCACCATCATGATGGGTAGAGGTCTCAATTATTAAGAAACAAACCTTTGGACTTTCTGCCACAGCCTGACCTTGTTGTGCTCCTTCAGGCTTCTGAACCTAAAACAAGAACTGAGTGTCAGGTCATGAGAGAAAAAAGAAAACACAATTAATAGACCTTAGGTGATTATAACTCCACAAGGGAAGGAGGAACATGACCTCTGTGTGGGGTAAAACATACCATAAAGCTAGAAAATGGGCTTAATGACCTCCTCACGCCTTATTCTTTGTGACTAAATAAAGCAGAGTTTGATGAGGCAGCATCTTTTATGTGGCCACTAGATTATGGAAAAAACAGTTCTTAGGCAGAGGCTGAAGTCTGTGGCTATACCAAGACTGCTACAGCTTTGTGCAGTCAAATCAGATGATGTTGAGGTGGCCCTCAAAGTTTCTTTGCATGGTTTTTCCCCTCTAGGGAATTCATCTAAAGAATCAGTTCATCTTCCAAGACCTTTAGAGTCACCCACAACAAAAAATAGGAGTTATTTACACCCCATCCCTGGAAGTGCTAAAGGGCTGGACAGGGCTTGGAGCAACCTGGTTTAGTAGGAGGTGTCCTTGCCCACAGCAGGGGTTTGGAGCAAAATAGTTTCTAGGGTCCCCTCCAACCCAAACTGTCCTATGATTCTGTGATTCTATAAAATGCCATAACCAAAAGTGAAGAAAAAAGAAAAACAAATTCTCCAGATGTACGTGGTAAAGGGTAGGAAGGGTCTGCTTTGCCTCCGGCTTCTGCTATTTCTTTCCATTTTCCCTTTTTAATATATTGCCATCCATGGTAAAGCATAGAAACCAGAGCCAGCCTGAACTCCCTATAAACAATGAGGAGAAATTTTGAGGGGCAAGACTCTGGTAGAGCACCTATATTTTCCTGTGGGCTTAGCTATGAAACAGGGAAGACACTGTTAAGTGTGGATAGAAAAAATTAATTGTTTGTCAAATTAAACTTTTCTCAGCCTAGCCAGACCACAACAACTTATTTAGTCCCATTATTACATAGATCCCTAAAATCTAAATGACCTAATTATGCATAGAAATTAGCAAAAACTAAAATTGTTCCATGCAAATCTCTCAGAGCTGCACCATGGTTTGGTGGTACTCCTTCATCCCATGCAACATTATGGGAGGCCATCTGCTTCCTAAATCCTTTACCTGGAGAGGGAGGATGATGATAATGATAGTGTGTGTTGGGGACAGGGAGGGAATGGCCTTCCTCCACGGCCTTGAGTTTGCTGAGAATTAATTCTGTGTGTCAACCTCATATTTCCATATTTCTTAACAGGTTGCAGTATTTCCACCACTGCTTGTCCACAATTCCTTCTCCTTATAAAATGGTACTTCTTTGAAGGGGAAAAGCCATGCAACTGGACTAAATAATGCATACCTTAAACTAAAGCATTCTTGGGAATACAAGCTAAAGCAAGCCCCAAACCACAGAGGAGCAGGAGTCATTTGAACATTCATTTATTTGGCTGTCACAACTAAGGCAACAGACCTCTGCTCCTTGGGAAAGTCGTAGGCACAGGAAAGGCTCTTAAATATGCAGTTCAAAATCATCCCAGAGCAGCTGGATGTGTGTTTTAGGACCGCTTTACCACACTGGTAAAGCAGCCTCAGAAATCCAGTCCTTCCCCAGCCATCCACTTCCCATGAAGGGCGGTGAATCAGCATTGCCTCAAACGAGTAGCATTTAGTCAGAGGAAAACAGAGAAATGTGGCCCAAATTTTGTTGTTGTTACATAAACCCCCTTGCTTAACATCTGGAGAACATCTGAAGTTTAACAAAGCAGGCCCGCAGGCTGAGGCATTTTTGACCCTCCCTGTAATGGAAGCACAAAAATTGAGACTGAAAAGAGGAGAGTAAATATCACCAGAAACGGAGGACAAATTAAGTCCAGCATATAGGGGCCAGCTTTGTCCCAGACATCTGACAGGGCTTCCACAGTCCTACCTGAGCAGTGCACAACAGTGGGGAGAGACAAGGCAACGCAGCTAAACACAAGGTGCTGGGCACTTCTGAAAAATTCCTTCTGGTCCCTGTCTCCTGGGAAAGCCAACTTGCCACTCAGTTCTGGTTAAAATTGTGTTTCTTCTGGGCAGATTGAAATTTAAAGAGAACATTTGGATTTTCCTCTAAATGACATGATGAAATGATGGGGAAAACTGATGAACACCCCAGAAGTGGGGCTCAGAATCTCACATTTTTTGCTGGTTTGGGATCTTCTTTTCCTTTCCACAGAGGGAAAATGCTAAGGCACGCTAAGGAGTGGAGGGGGGAAGTGAACAGAAGCAGGAAAGATCCCTCCTGCCACCTGCTTTTTTTAGCAAAAAGCTGTAAACCAGCCCAAAGACAGGGAGGTCTCTCCTCGGATGCCTTTTGTATCCCTGCATTGGATATGGCCCAGGTGGGACGTAAGGGGAACATACAGCAGGAGGTGGGCAGAAGCCCTCTCTTCCCATCCCCTTCTGCTGGCAGCAGCCCAGCCTGTGGGCTGAGCATCCCTAGCCACAAATGTGTAGCTCAAGGGCTTGTCCCTATCATGTTCCTCCATGACTGACTCATGCCAAGGACTGTGGCAAGCCATTCATAGGTACTTCTTGAGCTGTAACAAAAACTGCCTTTCTTATGGCAAATATGAAGGCATTTTTTCCTGACTTTCCATGGAGAGGAGAGCCGGATATCTGACACAAACAGGTGCCACCCGCAGAGCCACCCCAGAGCAGCTCCTCAGACCTTCCAGCTGGGAGTGAGGTGTCCCCAGTGCTGCAGGGAGCCCAACAAGCATCTCCACAGCATGACTAAGAGGAGGACATGAGATAATGTCCTTTTGAATGTCCCCACTGTCTGGGGAACAAGTGACTGTGCGTGAATGAGCAGCAAAAAGCTGTGACAAGCCGCAGGACACAGAGGTGTGGGTCTAGGAGTTTCCAGACCTTTTAGAGACCCCTTAGGATGTAAAATCAAGATCTGGGAGGGAGGAAGTCAAGTCAGACAAACACCCAAAGAGACTGGGGAAAACAATTTATTTGACAAATTTCCAAAGTGGACAATTTTAGTAAAACACAGGCATAAAATAAAACTAACTGGTACAATGGGGTTTTGGATACAAAGTAAAGAGTTTGGGGTGCTGATACCTGGCAGTTGCTGTTGGTTCCTCCGAAGTGCATGAATTCATAGCAAGAGCACCAATGGAAGCGCTGAAACAAAATCTCACCCAGCCAAACCACATTTTCAGTGTGGTCCCGGAAACAACTGTGTAAACACCAAGGGCCCACATCACCCACATAAGTGATAGCACCTTTGTCAATATATCTGTAGAGTGTGAGTCAAAGACCCTGGGAGATGATGGCAGCCTTTCCCTTCACTTCGCTGGGCTGAGGATGAGGCCTTAATTCAATATATAGTGCAGTTAGTGGGTTTCCCTAGGGCCAGGTGCCTAACTCCTAGGTGGTCCTATAGAAACAGTACTCCAAGAGAGCTCACTGGGTGTAAGTCAGCTTGCCTCTTTTAAAATAAAAAATTAAAAAACAAATTAAAAAAAAATCCCACTAACTGGGCTCAGAGAGATTTTCCAGAATGGAGCTTGAACCATAAAACAAGTCATCAGGTTATCCATGAGGTTCCTGGTTTCACTGTAGGACCATGAGATCAGTAAGTGAAGGAGTGCAGTTGTGTAGCTTCTTTTAGGGTTTCCCCCCTCCCCAAAGGCTGCTGCCCATCTTTCCTTTGGTCGGTGTCCAGCCTCCCTGTCCTGAATGGGAGTGTCAGTGCCAAGGGATGATCCACCACCCACCTCTACCCCTGCCCTGGGAAATGAGTGTCCCATCCCTGGCCCTGGAGCCCAGAAGTGTTTGCACACAGCTTGGGTAGTGCAGTCCAGCCCTCCCTCCTCCCCAGGCATGGAAGATACAAACCAAACTTGCCAGCTGTGACAACGATCCCCTCTTAAAGCTTGCTGAAGTGTGAATATTTCACTCGAAGCACAGCATTAGGTTAGGATCATCATGAGCTGGGCAAGTGCTCAACTGATGTGTGAAAGAGAGAAGGAAATGAACAACAACAAAAAAATAAAGGTAGCTAAAAAGAGCATAATCAGCCTTAAGAGACCAGGCTAGATCTTAGTGGTACAAAAGTCCCCATCCTGATTCTTTCTTGGCAAAAACCCAGTGGGATGGGGTTGGTATTTATGTTCTGGTGGCTTATTGCTAGGTGTGCTCGTGTTTTCCTGCTGTGGGGAGGGAGGACAGTCATGGGCAGCAAGGGAATTTGCACCTAACAGAGTAGAGACACAGATGATGAAGCAGAGAGGGAAGGGAGGGGACTATGTACAGCCAGGCTGTGGCACTATGGTTATCTGCACAGATGTAAATTCCTCAGGTTGGTCAAGAATACCGTTAAATTTCTTTTTTGCTTTGTTGGTTTTCCTTTTTAGGTGAGACAGAAGCAGTTATGGCCTTGGCAGAAACCCAGCCAGATGCTCAGTCAACAGCTATCCTCCTGGAGACAGTTTGGTAGAAGACACCACGCAGCAGAGAGGTGTAGTCAGGCACCCGGAAAAGGTGCCGCTCCCCGTAGGCCACGTCATAATCCGCGCTCTTCCCCGTGACCAGGACACGGATGTTGGGCTCGTTGGCTTGGCTGCCCACTGCCAGCACGTAGATCTCGATGTCAGCCTTCTGTGCGTCCTGCACAGCCCTCTCGATGGCCCTGGCGGTGATCCCTTGGGAATGTCCATCAGAAAACACCAGCACCCTCTTCTTGGCCGCAGCACGGGCGGAGCGCCGGTACAGCTCTGTGACGAACTGCAGGGCGGAGTTCACGTCCGTGGCCTCGTTCATGAACTCCATGTTGTCGATGGCCTTGGCAATGACCGTGTTGTTGTACTGGAACTGAGCTTCCACCTTCTGCTGGTTCCGGCCACTGTACTGCACCACGGAGATGCGCACGGAGTCGTCGGTGGGCTTGCCGGCCTCCAGGAACCGCCCCGCCAGCCGCTTCACAAACTTCTTGGTGGTCTCAAAGTTCTTGCTGCCCACACTGGTGGAGCTGTCCACCAGCAGCGTGATGTCTGCCGGCCCAGTGAAGGTGACTGCAAGGGGAAAAGTCCAGGGCTTGTTACACTTTGGCTCCTCCGTGGAAAGCCGATGAAGTCACTGGCTGTCTCACAGGTTTCCTGCCTTGTTAGACTCAGGAAATCTCCACTCGTGCTAGCCTTCTTTCCCCCACCCCAGTGCTGTCCTACACTTGTCCTTTTACCCATTCGTTCCTTCTTTTATTTAGTTTAGGTTAGGCTGTAGTTGTTTATTTGGCTGAAGTAATCCAGTGACTCTTGTTTAAATACGGTGGCTCTGCTTGTGTGTCTGGGGAACCACTTCATTCTCTTTGCCTCCCTTCTTCCCACAGAAATTGTCAGGACTGAATATGCTTCTGACTTGGAGATGTACTCCATTAAAGCCCTCCCTGTACTCACTTTTCAAGTGTCTTTCTCCAATATCCCTGCCACGAAGCTGATTTTGCTCATGCTTCCACCACTAGACAATGGAAGCAGGTAATGAGGTCAGCTGCTAAAACCTGGGAGGGCTGCAATCTTTCACAGCCTCCTCTTTAGGTTTGAGATGCCAGAGAAACAACCACCTAAGCTCTTCCCCGGCTGCTTTGGGCTGGTGTGTGTGTGTGTGTGAGAGTGTCTGACAGATCTTACCTCTCCAGCCCAGGAGCCTCCCCATTGCAAGAGGTGCCCAACCCGTGCATCCCCACAAAGACAAACTCCCAATTCCCCCATCACAGCACCCACAGCCTCCCAGTGTGGCATGAGGAGTCAATACTCACTTGGGCAGGTGTAGTCAGGACATTTTTTCTCTGTTAAGAAAAATAAGAGAGATTAGTGTCACCAGCTCACCCAGGAAAACCACTTGTCCCACAGAGCCACATGAGGGACAGAAGTTCACCTGCAGAAGGTGAACACCCACCTTTGCCACCTGTGCATAAGCATGCATGAAAAATGGTGTGGATAGACATGTCCTACAACAGGTGAGGATAGGGACCTGACCACAAAGGAGTATTTTGAGACACGCGATGCCCTTGTCCCTTATTTAACTAAATTTGATCTCTGTTCTCTTCCCTCACATCTGCTTAAGAGCATGACTGGGGGGACACAAGGGACGGCATCCTGCATCCCTCGCCAGCTTTCCCATTGCCTCCAGCCACTGCCTTTCACCCACCTTGGCAGACGTACGAGGTGATGTTCTGCAAGAAAGTGTCATCCAGGAGCTCAGCATAGTTGTCCCTTTGAATGGACAGTCCTGGCCTGGTTGGTCTGCTTAAACAAGCGATGTCATTCAGGTGATCTGGATTTGGAGGGTTCCGGAAAATGTCACCGATCCCAAGGGAAACCACCTGCGGGGAAGTTCGAGCCCATCACTGGATGCATTCATCACTTCTGCCACCTCATGAAAGTGCTTCTAGCAACACCTGTGTCCCCTGCCCTAGCCTTGAGTAAGCAAGGACATGGAGCCTGCACTGTGCAGCCCAGCTGCCGTGTGGCGGGTCCCCTGTGCCCTCACCGGGGTGACATCGCACAGGGAGTTGAGCGGGGTGGGGTCTCGCAGGGTGTCGGAGCGCCCGTCCGTGATGACGATGGCCACGCGCTTGTCGGACGTGAACCTCCGCAGCAGGTTGTCCTTGGTGAACTGCAGGGCCTCCCCAGTGTAGGTGCCCCCAGCGATCCACTGCAGGTTCTTGACTGCCCTGCGAGGACAGACACCAGTGAGCCTGCCAGCCCTGCCCGTGGGTACTGGGGGAGCCAGAACACGGCTTGTGACCAGGCAGACGCCCCTGCATGGGGGGATTTGGGTGGAAAACTGGCAAGCTCCTTATTTTAGCCTCAGCACCACTTATGATGCCACCAGCCAGTGCCTTCCACTAAAGGACATTTAGATCATTGCAGCTGCAGGAGCTGCTGGCCTGGAGACGGAGAGTGAGGGGTGAGTAGATGCCCCTGTGTCAGACCCCACAGACTCACTGCTTGAGGGCCCCGATGTTGTCGATATTGGCATCGCCCATGGCCACCAGCTCCTGCGTGTTGTCATGGCTGTACTGCACAACGCCCACACGGGACTCCCCAGCTTCAAACTGTGGGTACAGAACAGAAAGCAGTTAGGGACAGGTTCCTCAGGGGAATCCAGAGGCTCAGAATCCTGCTGATGGTTTCTCCTGAATCCCTTCAAGGCAGGCTCTGATGTTTCTCTTCTGCCTTACTCTGTGCAGGCAGAGCCCCACCAGAAGTGGATGCACATTGGGGCCAATTTGGTGAAATTAAACTTAGGTAAGTGAAAGGAGACCCAAACCTAGATCTCACAGCTCACTGGTCTCAACAGCAGCCATTGGACTCTCAGGCACATGGTGGAATTCTTGGGATTGTTCTGTGTCAAAGTCAGGAGCTGGACTCAATCCTCGGGTCCCTTCCAACTCAGGGTATTCTATGGTTCCATGAGAAGATTTGTTTTCAAGCCTCCAACACGGCAGTTTTGCTACCCAGCTCTACCTTTTCTGCTTATTACTGGCTCTCTGTCATCCAAAAAGCCCCATGTATACCCACCACACAAGTATTCAACAGGAGATTATGTGCTTTAGTTGTGGCTGGTTATACCTTCAGGAAAGTCTGGATTCCCAACAGCCCTTCAAATCACAGAGGTAAATAAAACATATACCAGGTTACCAGAGAGGAGTTAGGAAGGAGAGCAAGCATTTGTGTCCCTCTTCAGACAGAAAGACTCACTACGGGGACAGTATTGCTGGGTTTGGGCTGCATTTTTAGAGTGCTTAACTGGTGATCTAAATCCTAGCGTGAAGGCTGGACATCGGAAACTTCCAACACACTGCAGACACCTGAAATGCTCATCAGAACAAGGGAGAGACTGAGACACTGATTGATCAGGTTGAATGAATGCTCAATGAGCCATCTGCTCTAGGACATGGAGGAAACAGAGTCTCTTTGCCCAGAAAGAGTGAAATGCCTACTTTGGGACAAAAAACTGCGGTCTAATCTCCATCACTTTATGAATTTGGGAAGACCCACCCCTAGCTTGAACCAAGCCTGGTGGAGGCTTTTTGGAGTGGAGGCACCTCCCCATTTTCCTGCTTGCAGTGAAAAAATAAGCAAGCGCACACAAGGATTTCACAGCACTCACCGGAAATCTCACCTTGACCCGCTCGTCCTTGCTCAGGCGGTCGATGACTTTGATGATGAAGTCCTTGGCAATCTGGAAGTTCTGCAAGCCGATGCTCTCCGAGCTGTCCAACACAAACAGGAGGTCCACGGGACCACAGGTGCACTCTGGAGCAAGGCACAGGAGTGGAGGGATGTGTTTTGGAGGGAGGCATTTCCAAGCTGCCTGCTGCAGCCTTGCCCATCTGGGTGCCTGTGCCCCATCCACTCCCAAAGCACGATGTAAAACAAGGCAGAAAAATAGCTGCATAGGAGACTTGAGAGCCAGCTTACAAAATTTTCCATGTACATTTTCTCCCTAAATAAGACATGTGGCATTTCCAGGCTGTGAGTACCCTTAAACCACCCAATAATTATTCCATAACCCATTTCCTCATAAGCCTTCTAAGTTCTTCCATTCACCCAGCCCAGCAGGACAGAGGTGACACTGGTGGGCTGGAGGAGGCTGACTCAGCTTGCTCCCCTCTTTCTCATAGCTGAAGAACATCATGTGCCCTTGGCTCTCCCTTCAAGCTTTTGGACTGCAAACCCAACCTATCAGGGCAGCATCAGGGAATAAAGCCCAGCCCATTCCTCTGCTGATCAGCACAGGATTTGGAAGGAAGAGGACAGAGCTAGATCCACAGTGTGCCCAGAACAGACTTCCCAACTGCAAAAAAGGGTGGAGAAAACCCACCCTGCTGGCACAGGGCACCTTGACGACCGTTTTCCAGTTGCAGGACTCAGCCACATCAGCCTCTAATCCGTGTGGCACCCTCGGGGATTGCTTCCTGTCCTCCCCTGCCTGGCTCATGCCTGGTTCTCCCTCATGGGCTCTCACTACATCTCCATAGCAGAAGGCAAGGAGCAGGGAAAGGGAAGGGTGCAAGGAAGGAGAAGGACCAGCAGAGCAACTCTGCCAAGTAACACTCACCACAGCAAGCTAGAGGAAAAGGGAGAGAAAAAGAGAACATTAAAATGCTTGACAAAAGGGTTTTTCACACCCTAATGCAGACTGCAGGTTTATGTCTCTGCAAACACACAGACATCTGGCCTGGACGATCCAAGCTCATGGAGATTTCTCTCCTACTTTTGTACCCACAATCTGGGCAAAAAATACCCAGATTCTCTCCCATTTCAGGTTGTGATGCCCTGACCTGGAGCACCACACACAGCAGAGCTCTGTTTCTGCACGTGCTGATGCATTCGTATTAGATAAAAATAAAAGCTAAGTAAATCACCAGAGCAAAGAGCTCAAAGTCAGTTCTCCAAGTACCCTGTGTCCTTCCAGCATTTCATTACTGGCTATGGGCCAGAAATCCTCTGTAGGACATATGTGCTGCTTATCCCCATGGCAGGACACCCCAAACCAGGCCCCCCTTTCCTAGGGGGGAATATTAGACCATGATATTTAGGAATAAAAGGAACATTGCAAAATGGGCCACTCAAGGATTTTACACAACTTTGCTCATACTTTCCCTGTACAGAACCACAGACAAACCAGTCTGTGCCAAGTACAAGTGAGACACAGTTGTCTGAGCTACTCTAGAGATGGTGTTGGAGGTCCCCGGATGAAGGGAACTTAATTTTGACTCATGAAAGGGGAGAGATGCCCATGGATGGCATTTCCCCCTGCCTGGGGACAGGGAAAAGTCTGCTGCCTTTTGCTTAGCAAGGCACTGAGCAGGCTGGGAGGAGAGGTACGAGGATACTCACAGCACATCTTCATGATGATGTCCAAGATTTCACATTCCTGAAAACAAAGGAAAAGAAATCTCTGATTAACAGCAAAAGCAATGCACAGAGCAGGCCAGCAAGCAGCACCCCAACCCTGTCCCACTCACATCTGGTCCTGGAGGCCCCACGGGTCCTGGTGGTCCCTGCCAGACAGAAGCACAGAGGAGTTACAGGGGCAGTCAGTCCTATCTGTGGCGTACTCTAGTGATACCCCACTGAGCCATGCGGAGTTGTGAAAACTTTTCTGGGAAAAGGGCTTCCCTTTTGGCTTCACAGTTGCTGGCCCCTGCACTGGGCTTGGAGCAGGGACATCTGCTTGTTTGCATGATGCCGTGGTGTTGCACGGAGGTGGAAGGAGGAGATCCACATGTGCCACGTTACACCCAGGGGGGAAGGCAGAGAGCACACACAACGTGTGCATGGCTTGGTGTTGCTCCCAGAGCACCCAGAGCACGGAGAGATGGAGGGATGGTGGGATGCGTGCCACTGGGGCCAACCCTGCACAGGATCCTTACTTACCGGGGGGCCTTCACGCCCCCTGTGACCCTTTGCTCCTTTGATGCCACTGGGCCCAGGGGTCAGGTTCTGGAATGAAAACAAAACCAAAACTCATAAATCTGTGTGTGTCAGGGGGCAGCACTTTTCCCTCCACATGTCTGAAGAGTCCTGCTTGACCACTAAAGTGTTATCTGAGGTTGCTGTACCCAGCTAAATGAGGACCTGGAAGGGACACTGGGGAAATCTTCCTCCACGGGGCAGTGCTAAAGCTCAAGATCACCAGTGCCACCTGGAAGCATACAAAGCCTTGCAGAGGTGATGCCCCCCTCAGCCTAACAAATGTGGAGGTTTGCCAGCTGTCAGACACGCAATGAACACCTGGAGGGAGCTCCCCCTGCTATCCATCAGTCACTGCTCAGAGGCAAAAGGCTGAAGATTCACAAAACCGGATGGGCTCTGGCCCATTGCTGCCTGAGGCTTTCAGGAAAAGAGGATTCAGCATTGCACAGGTTACTCACATCATCGCCAGGGTCGCCAGCTTCCCCTTCATCACCTTTAGGTCCGACATAGCCTTTTGTTCCCTGAAAAACAGGATGGATGAGGCTGCTGTGTGACTGGCTGTTGTTAGCGTGGTGCTGGCATGTGGTGACCTTGTGAAAGCTTGGGACAGGGGTGGAGAGCAGCACATAGGCTCCCCAGCACCAGATTTCAGTGCTCTTGATGAAAAGAACTTTCAGGTGGCTTTCACTGCTACAGAATCACAGAATCATTTAAGTTGGAAAAAACCTCTAAGATCAAATCCAAGCATTCAGTGCTGCAAACCCAGCACTAAATCAAGCCCCTGGCATAGCATCATCCGGCTCCCCTGGGTGACACTCCCAACCCCAAACTCTGGCTCTGGGACTGCTTCAGAGAGCAACCAGCCCACGCTGCTGCCCCTGGGTGTTACACCCACAGCAGGACACTTCCACTGGAAGCATCCACTGCAGGGAGAGGTGGGCAGAGGGAAAAGAGGGTTTTGGAGGAGCAGGTTGCTTCAGAGAGCCCATTCCACCATGTAGCTGACAGAGAAGCTCCAAGTGCCAAACCACCACCAAGGGCAAATCCTGTGTGGCTGAGGAAGCAGCACACTTACGTTAATGCCAGGGTCTCCTCTGTCTCCTGGCTGCCCCTGGGGATGGAGAAAAAGAAGCGAGTTAGGGTGGACGAGCAGGCATAGTGTTATTACAGTTTCAAGGCAGCACAAAAAACTTACCGGGGCACCTGTGAATCCAATGGTGCCATTCCCAGGAGGACCATCCTCCCCCTGGAAAGGAAGGCAGACACAGATGAGATAAAGAAATGCAGACCCCTCAGATAGCATGGCAGCAGGATGGTGCTCTCCTCAGACAGTGTATCTCCCCAGCAGTACCACTCACCCTTTCTCCCATCAGCCCAGGGTCTCCAGGCAGCCCAGGTGCTCCAGGCAATCCCTGTGGGCCCTGGAAGGGGCAGAAGAAGGAGTCAAGCATTGTACAACATCATCTGAGCTGGGAAGACAATGACTTCTGATGCAACCAGCTACCAACACGAGCCCACTTTGGAGGCGTTCTGCTTATACAACAGCCATGTGAGGATTTAGATTAAATGTCAGAAAGAAGTTCTTAACTCAGAGGCTGGGGAGGCCCTGCCACAGGTTGCCCAGACAGGCTGTGGCTGCCCCATTCCTGGAAGTGTCCAAGGCCAGGTTGGACAGGGCTTGGAGCAACCTGGGGTAGTGGAAGGCATCCCTGTCCATGGCAAGGGGTGGAACAGGATGAGCTTTAATGTCTGTCCCAACTCAAACTGTTCTCGGATTTCTACGAAAGCCAATACTTGTGCTTGGCTTCCATTTGCTCCCTGCCCTGGGGATCAAACCTGCTGGCAGATTCAGGTGGCTGCCCCCAGAGAGCATCTTCCCCACGATGAGAAGCTGTGTGGTTTGTGATGTGGCTATAACCTCTCCAAGAAATGACCTGTGGGAGGTGGGGAAGAAGGCAACTGTGTCCTTAAGGACCCATGGAAACTCCTGGATCTGTCTGTCAGGAAGCCAGTACTGGAGCCTATACCAATAGGTTCAATAGGGTTCCAGTACCCACGGGATTTGGGGAAAGCCCTAAGGGGCAGCACCAGCTGCTTGTCCCTGCATCCCCTCCCTGCAGAAGAAGCAATGATGAAGCAGCACTGACCTCACTGCCGGGGGGTCCGTCATCTCCCCTGTAGCCTTTAGGTCCTGGGGGTCCGGGTTCACCCTAGGGAAACACAGAGAGCTCACTCAAAGGGGGGTTTCTCTTGTTGCCACTCCTGTCTTGAGGGGCTGGGTCCTTTGTTTTGTTATTTGATGGTAGAGGCACCCATTGGTGGGTCAGCTCCACCTTAGACAGCCCCAGAAAGGACCCAGAGATGAGGGTTGATACTGATGGGGAGGTGCTTCAGGAGCCATGCCTGGCTCCTCCTTTTCCTCCTTCCTCCCTTAAGCCATTTTCTCTGCAAAACTCCTTGGGAGGTAGATCCCTGCTGAGCATGAACCAAACCCAAAAGCTTTCTGGGTGTGACACCGCAGGTATGGGCCGAATATCATGTGCTTTGAGTGGCAGCCAAGGCCCCCAAAGGCATCTCTCTCCTTCAGAGCTCACTCCAGTAACAGAGGACCTGGTGACAAGAGGACCAGGGAGGACAGGCTGATGCTTTCCAGCATCAGAGCACAGCTGTGTGGCACAGTGGCACCTCGTCAGCCGTGACAGAAGTGCCCCCGGAGGACGGTCCCTGGTGCAAGCACATCACCCTGAAGGTGACACAAACCTCCCCATGCCTCACGGCTTGGACACGTTGGGGTCACAGCCAGAGTGGCCGTGGGGAGTTTGTGTCCTCAGGAGGCTGCAGGGCCCTGGCAGCGTGTGCTGGAACAGACCAAAGCTGTCACGTTGCCACATCCCATCTGGGCAGCAGCAACTTGCTCCGCCAGCTGCAGGGCTGGCCAGAGACAGCACAAGGCAGGAGAGGAGGCAGGAGGAGGGTTCTTTTCTCTGAGAGCTCCACAGATGCCCAAGGGAGCCCCTCCACCTTCTGCTCAGTGCCCACAGTCCTTTGCAGGGTTTGCTTTCCAGGAGGTAGGATGTGATGGTGGACAGTGACTAGGTAGTGGTGCTCTGGCATCACATCAAGTGTTCAGGCAGTGTTTTGTGTGGAGCTGGGTGTGCAGCCAGTCCTCAGGCAATGGAGAGGACAGAGGGATGAAGAGAGCTGGTGCCAAACATCCATACATGCCGTATTGCATCCTTCTTCCAAGGAAAGGTGTCCTTGTGGGTACAGAAATCTTAAAATCGCACAGTGCAGAGCACTGAACTGCTCCAAGGCACATGACTTTATTTCTGCACAAAAGCCCAGAAGAGAGAAATCTTGGAAGGAAGGAGAGGAACTTGTGATCCTTCACGCCAGCCAAGGCTGGAGCCATGGCACCCTTGGCTCATGCTGGCCGCTCTCATGGCCAGAGCCCTGCAGCAGCACAGCGCAAATCCCTCACGGCCCCGGAGGAGTTTGTGATGGATGGTGCAGGATTTTGGGTGGGGAAATCTTGCCCACTACTTCCCTGGGTGCAACAAGCACCCCACAGAAGGGATGGACACCATGGCCAGGAATAGAGAAGGGTCACCAAACCTGTCCAAGAGGCTCAGAGAAAGAGCACGCTGGCTTTTAGCTTCTCTCAGATAGAAACAGGATGGAAGGGAGTCACAGGTTAGTGGGAGCACTTTCCTCTTGCCAAGAGAAATACACTCCGAGGTTCAGAGCTTGCAGATAACATGGTTTGAAAAATACTTGTGTCTGCCAAGGTCCCACTCTTACCCAAACCTCATTGCGCATTTATTTTTAATTTGGCCAAACACAAGCATTCTTCCTCAGATCATGGAAAAATCATCCTCACTTTGCAACTCCTTTTCAAATCTCCCTGCAGTGGTGGGAGCGCTGGGGCAGCCTCTGGCCTGAGGAGGCACCAGAGCTGCTTTTGTAATGCTTCTCTCTCTGACAGGGGTTTGACTCAAGTTCAGTGGTGGGGAGAGAAAACTGGTGGCCCACATGCTCAGTGACAGCAGGGAGACCATTCTTTCTCCTCTTCCTCCCTAACAGGAAAGGCTGGCTGGAAGCAGGATCTATCCCAGCCTAGCTCCTCACCATGCTTGCATCAAATTTCTGTCTTCTGCATGGTCTTTCTCTTGCCTTGAACCTGGAATGTGCCTCTACCACACAGAGAGCAGCTCCAGCCCCAGCCTCTTTTGTTGGCACCAGCCTGCAGCACTGATCATCACGTGCACACATCCAAAGAGCTGCCTTCCCACCAGGGCCACCTCCAAAAAGACACCTGAGCCAGCTGGAGGCTGCCACACTGTCTTTGGTCGCAGCAGGGTCTCAGCTCTGCTATAGGATCTGGACAATATCAGAACAGTAGGACCTGGACAATCCTCCTGTGGGGATTTGGTGCTCTTCCCTAGTATGAGGCAGATTCAAGGGAAGCCCAGCTCAAGGCAAGCACAAGTTTGGCACAAGCATGGTCTCTCTCCAGGCTGTGGCACAGTGCAGGTCTGACTTGGGGATCACCCATGCAGGGGACAATATGAATGCAACAGCCACCCCTTCATGGCTGTTCTGCACTCCAGATCTTCTCCAAGGGCTCTCCAACACTTGGCCAAGCAGAAAGGACTTTAAAAGCTGTCTCACATTTGTCTGCATGCTGGCCTCCATGCTTCGCCTCCTGTGGGAGTCCTGCTCTGCCAGTGTGGGAATGTTTATCTTGATACTTTCCTCTATCTTGGGATCCACCAAAACTCCGATGGTGTGGGTAAAAGGGGAGCTGTCCTACAGAGCCCAGTCCAAGGGTGATGTCAATGTGTGCTAGCTCAGATGCAAAGATACTGTTGGCCACTGCAATCAGTGCCATGGACATAAAGGATTGACCCAGCAACACCTCCAAACCCCAAGTTATCAGCTGGGAAGAAGGAGCCTTTGACTGTGCAGGGGACAGAAGCTTTCCTCAGGCTGGAGGTGGCCCACCCTGCTCTCCAGCAAGCCTGTGCGCTCTGAGATCTGTTCCCTGAGGCACACAAGGCACAAGCAGACCCCAGAGCAGAAGAGCCACACCTTGCAGCCAGCAGTTGAGGAACACTGGCTCTGGGAGAGGCTGTCTCTGCAGGATGCCAAGGGTGTCAGGGACACTGCTGGAGCCACATCAGGATATCCTCACTGACACAAGACGTCTCACTGACACCCCTGACTGAAGTCAGTGCCTTCTGGCTCCAGGCCTGAACATTTTGTATGTGGCTGCAACTTGCACTTGCCAGTTTCCAGTTCTGTCAGATGTGTTGTATGTGTTTCCATGGCATTGGGAAAAGGTGTGCAGGTTGTTCTGCCCACAGCCCAGCAGTCAAGTCTCCATTTTTTTGGCCCTGCTCATATCCTGGGTTCTCATAGAAATCCCTGCCCTTCTTCACCAGTTTTGCTTCCTGGTCTGGAAGATGCTGAGAAGTCACCCCAAGATGCTGTGGCATCAGTTAAACTCCCTATCCCACTCTCCCTGGTGTCCCAATCCCTTCCATCCGGGATCCAGAAGGTTAAACCAAGCTCCTACCTGGTCACCAGGTGGTCCGAGGGGTCCTTCCCGCCCTTGGTCACCAGGTGGTCCGGGCTCTCCCTGAAAACACACACAGGAGGCATGAGAAGCACAAAGAGGAGCAGGTGTGGGTGCAAAGCGACCACTGTGTGTGCAATGGGGAGCAGGGGTGCAGCACCCCCAGCAGGATGGAAATGCAGTCATCCAAACTGGCAGGGGTTTGAGGCAGATTCAGGAATTATTTGTCAGAGATAGAGGGAAATAAAGACAGGCTAGTGTGGCCGCCTTGAATCCAAGAAGATAGCCCTAAGAGGAAAGCCCTGTGAAGTTTGCATCTAGGAGACATTTTTCAGCCTATTTTGTGCCAAATAAAGCAAAAATATGGAGAGAACAATCTTCTGCAGATATACAGACCTAGCCCTGGACCCAAACCAGCCACACTCTGCACCCATGGCTGCTCTCCTAGAGCAGCTCCTGCCCTGGACATTCTGCGTGGAGAGGAGCACAGCTTCCAGGATGGCTGCATCCTTCCTCCAGCCTGCCATGCCTATGGAGCTAGGGGAATTTCCATGGGAGTGAGCCATAGATGAAGAGACAGACACCCTCACCTCTCAGTGCCAATGTTCTCCCCTCTCCTTTGCGAACACCCAGAATGCTGAGCCAGAGCTGTTTGCAGAGAACTGACAGCCCAGGAGGGCACAGAAAACCTGAGTCTCAGTGGTTTTGCACCCCAGCAGTTCCAGCAGAAGGAAATACCCCATGGACATGGCTCAGGTCCCTTTCACTGAACAGGCTTCCACCAGTCCAGCAGAGCTGCATCCCAACAGGGTAGCGTGCCGGCCAAACCCAGGCTGGCTCTGCAGCACCTTTCCCATCCAGACCCACGGCCAGGAATGAGCAAGGCAGGGAGGCAGAGGAGAGGGCAATTTGAGGGAAGCGGCTGAGAGGTTGGTGACCTGAAGCTGTTGTTTGCGACCTAGAAGCGTCCAGATGCATAAGCCAAACAGCAAATATAAAACACAACTTCCAAATGGCCCCGAGACGTTTCTGGCGAGGTTACACAGCCTCGTGCTTGGACTCAAAGTTGGAAGGAAGCAGCCCATCATCTGCTGAACAATTTAACTGCAGAACACTGGCGCGCCTTCATCTCCCGCACATCTGCCCCTCACGCACCGTGCAGCAGCACTGATGCTCCCTGAGCAGTAAACAGGAAGGGGGAGGCTGCCAGAAGCCCCCTGCCAGAGCTGCCCCCTCCCCAAGGCAGACCTCTGCCCCCCTCCAAGCTGCTGCTGGGTCCTGGCTGTGCTCGCTGCAGGGACAGGGATGAGTGGGGCAATGGTGGATGGGGATATGGGAGGCTGCTGTGGAACGCCCTGGCTCCCATCACCCCCACCCCGCACGGAGCACCCCTTGCCCCTCCCTGTGACGTGTGTGGCATGGCTGTCTTTGCCACATGTTTGTCCTGGCCTGCTGAGGGCTCCTGCCTGTTCCTCCCACGCTCTCGCTTGATGACTCACCCCAGCAGGCTGGAAACATACTTTCCTAGTGACTCCCACTCAAAAGAGGAGAGAAGAGTGTTCCCCCTTCCATCCCCATCCACTCATGCTGCCCTGCTGCTGATTGTACTTGTGCTCTCCTGCCTGAGCCACTGGTAGCCCATGCAGTTCCTGAGCACCCAGAAGAGGACACCTTGACTCTTTCCTCTCCATTAACTAGTTTTTCCAGCTGTGAGGAAGGAACTGATAGCTGGTCACCTGCTCTTGGCTTGCTGGGCTTGCTCTCCTCTGGATTTTGCCTGTTTGGTGATTATCTGCCAGCATAAAGGGGCAATTTCTGGGGGATGACAGCAGGTCCCTCCCAAACTGGCAGATCAAGGCACCGAGCTTGCCTGCTGGCTCACAAGCTGGTGGAGTTAGCCACTGGACACATATTCCTAGGCCCTGGCTCCCAAGCATCACCCTGCTTGCAAGCAGATGCTGAAGGCTGCCCTGCAGGTGCAGTTACCGGCTGTCCTCTCGGCCCGCGATCACCCGGCGAGCCCGGGGGTCCTCTCTCTCCATTGCTGCCCTGCAAAGAGAGGATCCGTCACAAAGTCAGGGCCTGCTCCCAGTAGGGCAAACCCCTCCCTCGCTGCCCACCTCTGAGCAGGCTCAGCCCCAGCCCCCTCCTCCTCTTCCAGAGGGTACCAGCCCGTGCCCTGGGCAGAGGCGCTCTCACTTACCCGCTCTCCCGGAGGACCATCCTCACCCAGAGCACCCTGTGGAGAAACAAGAGGGGAGGTCAGGGGATGGGGATGGCCAGAAAGCACACATAGGGGCATCACAGGTAGAGAACTCACCTCGTCACCAGTCTCTCCTGCTGGTCCAGGCTCTCCCCGGTTCCCAGGAGCACCCTGCAAGGCACAGGCATGCAAACGAGAAGTCACACAGTTCTGGAGCAAAGCCCTGCACGCTTGAAGAACTTTTGGCAAGCTCTGCTTCAAAGCCCTGGCTGGAGCAGGGTTCCTCTCACAGAGAGCAGAGGATGTTCACACAAGGGTGCTTCTTCACCCACCTTCTCTCCAGGGTTGCCAGGAATCCCCTGTCGGCCAGGCTTTCCATCGTTCCCAGGCTCTCCCTTCACAAGAACACAAGGTACCCTCAGGACTGCAGCCAGCAGTGGATTTCAGCTCCCCCAGCACAGAGGCTGTCAGGAGCCACAGTGCACCTCACGCCTCTTGCAGGGTTGTGGTGTCTCCCCATCCCAGCAGATCCCTTCCTGCTCTGCTCTCAGAGAGGTTTTCACAGCACTCCCCTGATATCTCAGGGATGCTTTGTGGGCACTCACGAACCTCGGGCAAACAGTGCGTGACGGGGGCCATCCTCTAGTGGAGAGGCCAGGTTGGACAGGGCTTAGAGCAACCTGATCTAGTGGAAGGTGTCCCTGCCCATGGCAGGGGGTGAAATGAGGTGGACTTTAAGGTCCCTTCCCATCCAAATCATTCTGATTCTGTGATAGGCTTGCCCCAAGCAGTGGAAGGAATTTCCACCTCTCCCTCCTGCAGAAGAGGGGTCCCAGCATCCCTCCTCTGCGTGAGGCTGGGCAGAGCAACTCACCTTTGCTCCCTTGGGTCCAAAAGCACCGGGATCTCCCTTGGGTCCAGGCGGGCCCTGAGCTCCCTGTTGAAATTAAAGGCAGCATCACTGAAACCTGAACTGGTGACACCAGCTGCAGGAAACTGGGCATGGACTGAGCATCCCAGCAGCCTGGCAGGTGGCTCCTGGTTGAGGTGGACAGGAGGGACATGACCAGAAGGGATTCCTGCACTGTGGAGCCGTGCAAGCAATGCTGCACCCACATTGCTGAAACACTTGTGAAGCTCAGAGGAAAATGGCAGAAAAGGTGGTTTTGGGCTGCTGTAGCTGGACCACAGCGACACTGGTGCCACCACAAATGTGTCATCTGGGGAGCATGGAAAAAAGCAGGGTAAGTGGGGAAATGCAATGTCAGGATAATGTTTTCCAGAGCTGCATCCCAGGCAGCCCCAGGGCAACTGGGGACAGCTTCCAGGCAAGGACGAGGGTCAGCCCTGGAGTGTCACGCCTGGGATAAGCATTGCACACGTTTCCAAGCAATTCCCTGTCTCCACACACCAGCGAGGCAGAGCTGTTCATTTGCATGCAAGGGGCACCCACAGGGTACCTACGTCGAATCCAGGTGAGCCTTTGCAGCCAGGTAATCCGGGGTATCCAGCTTCACCCTGTCAGGCAACCAAAGCAGGGGTCCCCAATGAGTGACACTCACGGGAAGACCCCATTCATCATCCCAGACCCCTGGAAGGGACATTCCAGCTCCATCCCTGGCTGGCAGATGGCTGGCCCTGCAGGGAGGGAACTCCACTGCCCCACAGGCTTCATCCCCAGACGCCACAATGTTTTTGGAGGGGCAGAACCCACGGTGCCCAGGCTGTGCAAAGTGCCCTGGAGCAGAGATTTACCTTCATGCCATCGATGCCATCGATTCCACGCCTGCCCTTCTCACCCTGAAACAGAGTACGAGGACCATGAAGCAATTCCCAAATTCCCAATGCCTCCCAAACATCAAACAGAGAAAAACAGTGCAAAAGCAGAATCTGACCTTGGCTCCTTTGGCTCCTCTTGAGCCCTGCAGAGGGAAGGAGAGAGGTGTCAGACGGCCATGCAGAGCAGATCCGTTCCCCCCCACCACACTTCAGTCCTCACACCAGCTCAGTCTGAGGGTGCAGCATTCACCACGCCTCTGCACACCACTGGATCCCCCTGGATGCCCTGGATGAGGCAGTGCCAGCAGGAGGGGTGGATGTGGGGGCACACAGCAGTCCCCAGTACCATGCAGCTGCGGGGCCAGCCCAGGATAACCGCATGGGGACACAGAGATCTCCTCCAAACATCCCTGCCGTCCTCACCTTTTCTCCTCGGCTTCCTTTGTCACCCTAGAGAGGAAAGAAGAAAGGGAAATGGAAGAATGAGAACACTTGCAGCACAAAGCCTGTGGCCCACCTCTGAACTGCCTCTGTGAGCCTGCAGCCCCGCATACCTTCATTCCTTGGTAGCCAACAGGTCCCATGTCTCCTGGCCTGCCCTAGGGGACAGAAACATTGTGTTACAGAGGCAGATACAGTTGCCACCACGGGACAGCATCCCCCCAGACTCTTGATATGGTGCTCAGCTTCCATTCTCTCACAGAGGAGCCTCTCCCATAACTCTGCTCCTTGTTTTCCTGGTATGGGAGCATGGGATCATTGTGAAGGACCAAGAGGATCTGCCTTCACCTCCACCATCTCCAGCTCTTCATGGAGGTGAGGGAAACTGGGTGCTTGGGGACACATCATTTGGGATGAAAAGGAAGGGCAGAAAATCCTTGGGAAGGAAAAATGCATGGCATGGGGTTTCCAATTTGAGAACACACGAGATGGGTAACTACACGCTCACGTGTGTGAGAGAAATCTGGGAGAAATGTGCCTCCCAAAAATAAGTGTGCCTAGGAAAATAAAAGAGGGAGGAGGAGGAAAATAGTTTCCTCATGCTCTCAGGTTATTTACCAAAGGTTTCCCTGTAACACTGCTGTGCTTGTTGTGTCAGAGGACGCAGGAGGGAGCCCAGAGTCCACCCCTGGGCTGGCACACATGAGTCAGAGATGTGTCCTGCAGCAGGGACGGCTATTTTGAGTGAGGAACAAGGAAGCCTTGTAGCAAGAGGAGGAGCCACCCCACTCGCTCGCACAGCATGACTGCACACCCCACGGAAACAGGGTGATGCTGGTCAGAATGCACCTGAGAGGTCTGGCCAGAAGCAGACAAAAAACAGCCCCTGTGCAGAGTCACCAGGGCTGGTCCTTCACTTACTGGGTCTCCAGCCTCTCCTTTCTGGCCAGGAAGACCTGGCTTGCCTCGTTCTCCCTGCAATACAGGACAGAAACACAGTTAGTTCATCATCCCCAGGAATAGAACGATGACCTGTTGAAAGAAGAGCAGGGAGGATGGGAGCAGAAATGCTCCATGGATATAGGCAGCAGATGGTGCTGGCCACATGGGAGCATGGTGTGGGTCCATGCCCCACAGGTGACCTTGGAGGCCTTTTACAACCTTCATGGTTCTATGATAATGATTCCAGGTCTCTGAGCATCCCCAGTGCACCCAACCCACTGCCCCAGGCCCACACCACAGCCACAACCAGTCCCTCACCTCATGGCCAGGGTCACCAGGAGGTCCGGGGGGCCCTCGAGGAGGCTGTAGGAGAGAGGTGTGGGTTAGACCAGCCTGAGGCACAGCCTGAGACAAGAGGGGAAGGGAACATGGCTCTCAAAAGCCTGACTCACCTGGCACTCAAAGGAACAGCACTGCACAGAGGGAAGGAGGAAACAGCATTAGAGGAGGGGGCAGCAGCAGGGTCAGGCTGCACCCCGCCCGTGGGGGGCTTCCCAGGCTAGCATGGGCTGCCTGCAGGGCAGGGCTGTGCCACCAAGCCCCCTTAGCTGTGGGTCACCCACAGGGGACAGGCTTAGTCACGGGGGGACACTCACCGATTGCTCCGTGTTGAGTTTCTGCAAGACAAGAAAGCAAAGAGAAGGGGTCTGAGAGGGGCCCGGGGGCCCGGGCAGGGGGCGGGCCGGGCAGGGGGCGGGCAGCGCTCACAATCATGTCGATGATGGTGTTGATGGTCTCCTCCACGTCGATCTCCCGGGTGGCCTTCAGGCTGGTGGCGGTGAAGTTGCGGCGGTAGGCGTGGTCCGTGGCGATGATGTTCAGCCGCTGGTCCTGGGGGTGAGGAGGGCAGCGTGAGACCCGCGGACACCTGGGCGGGCTCTGAGTGCCCCTCCTTTGTCACACTGGGGGTCCCACGGTCCCCTTGGGGACCCCCTGCCGCAAGCATCCCGGCTGTGTGATCCCTACCAAGTGGTTGGGGGAGATGGCAACGGAGAACACTTTGATCCCCAGGAGCTTGGCTTCGTTGGCAGCATCATCCAGGCCTCCACAGGGCTCATTGTAACCTTCCAAGGGATGTCCATCAGTCACCACAATCAGATATTTATTCTCCTTGTGATGGGAACCACTGGAAGGGTTTAAACACGGGATTTCACGTTGAAAGGATTTAGCTGGAGAGGAGTGGTTTGGACACCTGTGGACACTCGCCCCAGCCTGTGGTCAGGGTGTGCCTCACCCCAGCAAAGCTGGAGCAACATGCCACCCCTGTCCCCACGCTGTGACCTCTTTCCCCAGCCTGGGAACACCTCTGCACAATGCACAGGCATGTCCCAGCCCAGAAGCTCCCGCCCTCCACCCACCAGAGCCACACCACCCCCATCCCGCTGTGCCTGACCCGATGAGCAGCTCCTCGATGCCGCGCTTTATGGCGCAGTCGGTGTAGGTGCCCTTCCCAATGTAGTTGATGGTCGAGACGCGGTTCTTCAGCTCGCTCTGCCCGCTGGGCATGGGCGTGAGGCTCTTGATGAGCACCACCTCGTCGCTGTAGTGCAGCGCTCCCGCGTTCCACACCAGGTTGCGGTCGCAGCGGTAGTACCTGCACAGGCGCGCCGGGACACGGGGTTCGCTCCGCTCGCACCAGCAGAGAAAGTGCAAATCCTCGGCAGAACGGGGATTTGCCAGCGCTCCCTGCTCTCCTGCAAAGCTGGGACATGCTTCCCATGCAAAGCACAGCACAGCACAGGATGCCAGGGCAGCATGGGTGGAAGGGCAAAGCGATGTGGTGGGTGCAGGGATCAAACAGCTTGGCAGAGAGGCTTCTGGAAGAGGTGCCAGGGGCTGGAGCTGGGCAGGAGGGGCTGAGCCAGACAGCCAGGTGTGCATGTGTGCAAGGCAGGTAACCACTGAAACACCTCTCACCTCTCACCTTTCCACCATCAGATGTGTTAAAATCAGAGAGGGATGCCTCCCTCGGCAGGATGCCCTGACTTGGGGAAGGATGAGCCTGTGTGTGTGTGTGTGTGTGTTACAGCCCTGTCCTGTGCACTTAGACATCCAGCACCTCTGATTTCCTGGGACAGAGGCATCACCTGTGCTTTGGCCACTGCCCCAAAAATGGTCTTTTCAGGATATGGGGATCAATCCCAAAGGATATGATTTATTTTTTCATTAAGTGGGGGCCAGGAGTTCTGTTGCACATCTTCTCTCTGCCCAGCAGGAGCTCTCCCAAACCCACCTGAGTCTTGTCCACTGCTGTTCCCTCCATCCCTCCATCACTGCAGGACTGAGCCCTGGGACTGGGAGTGATGCTGCGCTGACGGAGGCCTGGCAAGTTGTTCCCAAGCACAAGGCTCCTGGTCACTCAAAGCCTTGTGAGACCACTCTCCTGCCTGGGCAATGGACAGGTGAGCTGCTAACCCCCTCATACCCATCCTGAGGTAGGGCATTGCCCTGCCAGCTGGTGCAGCACTGGCACATCCCCACAGTGGCCCCTCTGGGCACCAGCACACATCTCCTGCTGCCTTGAGGAGCTCAGCAACAGCACGTGCCTCCGGGACTCGTGGTGCTCCCTGGATCTCCCACCAGCGCCACCCCCTCTGGGATCCAGGAGCTTTGGTGCCCCTGGGCATCCCTGGGTGGCCTCCCCCTGGGAAAGCCAGGGTCACACCTGGGTTGATGGCTGCAGAGGTGGGTGAGGAGGAGGCAGATAAAGAGCTGGGGAATGGGGTGGGTAAGAGGCACCCAAAGCTGGGGTGCACCAGTGGCAAGGGAGGGTTTGCTCTGCAGTGTGCCTGTGAGTGCTGTATTTAAGCCCAGAGGTGTCCTGCTGCCACCCACACACCCGGGTGGCTCTGGGCCTGAGCACAGGGACCAGCATCAGTTTGGCACTGCACAATTAACCACATAGCCCCCCGGAGGTGGTGGGGCCGGGCTGCCATGTCTGCTGTTCCAGCAGTTCCTGTCTTTCCCGAGGGTGGGTGCAAGCAGTCCTGCTAAAGCCACGCTGCTGCTGTCAGCACAGACAGAGCAAAAACAGAGCAGCTGAGGACTAGCAGAGGGAGGAGAGGTTCCCATCCCCCTCCCCAGCATCCATGCTTTCCTTTTTCCTTCTGTGGGCAGACACGCAGGGGGATCTCAGCGTCCCACCCGGCAGCAGGCTCCATCCCCAAAGCAGCCCGGATAAACCCCTGGGGGCTGTACCTCTGGGTCAGCTTATCAATGAACCGGTTGGTGAAATCTTTCACTTGGGTAACCAGGTCCCCAAAGGGCTTCACCCTCAGGGCAACGCTCTCTGAGGTGTCCAGGACGAAGAACAGGTCCACAGGGCAGTCTGGGAAGAAGGGGAGAGGCAGGAATTGCAGAGGTCCTGCTGCATCGCCTCCCCCTCTGCCCACCCTATTTCCCTCCTAGCAGGCTCCCAGGATCTGGACTAACAGGAATGCTTTCACATCCTAATCCCTTCGGCATCAAGAATAAGCAAGATCACTTTTTTTTCAGAAAACATGATTTTGTGGCATTTAACACTTTCCTAAACTTTCTTCCCTGTTTCCATTCAAGGGATATCTCTGCAAGACCTATACCACTTATTATACCAAATAACATGCAGCTGCAGGAACCACTCAAAAAAATGAAACCATTTTAGCAATCAATGCAATAAGAAAGTAAAAAATTTTCTGACACATCCTGGCAAAAATATAACTTGAAGAAAGAGCAATAACATAAACTTAAGCAATAACAATAACTTCCCTTAAGAGCCAGCATCCAGCCCATAATATTTCAGAAAGCTGGACTGTTATCCACAGTTATCCCCCTCTCCTGCATCCCACTGCTACTGGTAACTCCCGACCAGACAGCCAAGGAAAAAGAGCCAAAACCCACGAAAATGGGTACTTCTTGCAGAACCTCTCTAATCCTACACCGCTCTCCTCAGCAAGCCTAAACGTCCCGACAAATCTGCGGCGTGTCAGCAGCAGAGGCACCCGCCCCGTATGAAGGCTTCTCTGCTGATCCCGGGAAGGAAAACCACCCTGGAAAGCATTCCAGGCTCACCTTCTGCGCTTGAGACCTGGGTGATGAGATCTGGGCGCTGAGCACATGAGCCCCCCCACAGGAAGCCGGCCGGCAGCAGCAGAGTGAGCAGAAAGTCCCGCAGCCTCATGTTTCTCGGTTCAGATTACCATCGAGCTGGATCCAAGGGAAAAAGCAGGGAAGGAGAACCCAGCAGCTGAGCGAGGCCACGGTCCGGAGGCAGGAGTCGCTGAAGGTTTTTTTTTTTACCGCTTTCCCCTTGGTTTCTGTGGGAGGAAGAGAAGGCAGGAGGGTAAGGGTGAGGAGGAGACTTCTCCAGCCTGAGGACGGAGGGAGGGATCAGGGGGTGTCAGCTGTGAGTCAAACTTAGGAAGCATTTCTCCTTACCCTTTTTGTGGATGTCACTGTACCTGCGATGGCAGCCCAGCCACCGGTGCTTGGGACCTCCACAAGCCTCGCAGGGAGCCCTGGAGCAGGCAGTGCCCAGCACTGGGGCTCAGCCTGCTCAGTGGGGCAGGGGGGCTTGGGGCACCTGCCAGCACTTTCCTCTCAGCTCCTGGGCCAAGAAAGCCATGCCAGGGGGACAGGCATTCCCATTACATCCCAACCTGCACAAGAGCTGGTCTGAGTTACGCCAGGGGAATCCCCACCACACACACAGCTGAGGCTGTCCCAGGCATGGGAGCACCACGGAGGCACGACATTTTTGGAGAAGCACTTTCTTCCTTGACTTTCAGGGCTTTCTGCCCAAGACAGTCAGGAACAGGAGAAGCTTGTTGCTGAGGAGAAACCCACAGGGTCACCCCAGCCTGGGAACAACCCTTCTCCCCAGGGCCATGCTCAGGGCAGGGATTTGGGAACAGGGTCAAAACAGGGCCAGGAGGTAGAAGCAGGAGCACAAGTCCTTAGGGATATCTGGAGATGAGCATTGTCCCACTTTCTCTTAGGGTGAGTGGCAGGAGCGCCTGAGGACCTCTATACCCCAAGAGCATCTGCTCTTTATGGCCAGAGCTAGAGACAGTCCTGGAAAAGTCCCAGGTCCTGCCAAACCCCCCATCACAGAGGGAGCATTAATTTCTATGGAGGGGTAGGGGGAGAGCTGAAATACCTGAGGGCTGACTCTGGTACAGTCGCAGCTGTAACTTGCTCCCAAAAGCACAGGAGGGCACCAAAAGCTGTCACTAAATAAAACGCTAAAGAGCAAGGAGTCAACAGCACAAACTCAGCTGGCACAAAGTGTTTGCACCCAGGCTGGTGGCACGAAGGCAGCAGGAGACCTGCCACACTGGGGGACCATGCAGGGCTGGTGCTACCTTTGTCACCCTGCCTGTCATCTGACAGCATCTTTGTGGGGATAGTCAGGAGGAAACATTGCAGGTTTGGCTGTTTGAGGTGTCCCAAGTTGAGAAAACTCAGAAAAACCCAGAAGCTCCTCTGATTACAAGTTAAAACAATGGAGGAGCCTGTCCACTCTACACAGGCAGATATATCAAATAATGACTCTTTGGATAAACAGCATTCAAAACCAATGGAAAAATAATCAGTAGACTGTGCTGAGCTGAAACCTCATGAACCCAAAAAACTTCAGGCACCCTTTTTCACTGCAACGTGAATTTACGGCATCGCAGAATAAGCTGAGTTGGAAGGGACTGTCAAGTCCCTTCGAGTCCAACCCGCTGCCCAGGCACTGAAGTGTGTGGGCTCTGCTGGGCGGCACAGGCAAGATGAGGGCACCACAAGGCACATTTTCACAACGTCTCAAAGATGAACTTCTCATCTACTGAAGATGGTCTTCCAGAGAGCAAGCATGCCCAGGGACAAGTCCGGCTGCCTGACACTTCATGGGGATCAGACCTGATCTGGCTTTCCAACACACCTCCTCAGGCTCCCACAAGGGAACTCTCCTGGGATTTTGAAAACCAGCCAGCAGCTCCCAGAAAGGGGTTGCTGGGAAGGGACCTGTCTTCATGCATCAGCTCAGCAGAGTCATTTCCCCTTAGCTTTCTCTCTTCCTTTCTCCCCTTCCCTCACAGGGCAGAAGAAGTGCTGACCTCCCCCACCCTGCAGGCCGGGAAAAGCAAACCCCTCTCGGGAGCAGAGCTGCAGAGCTGCAGCAAGCTGGAGGCCAGCTGGCCGTGTCAGCAAAGACTTAATGATCGTGGTATGGCCTGTGCAAGGCGCCTGCTGGCTGTCCAAGGCCCCGAGCAGCTGCAGCCTGTCAGACCCTGTGTGCCCCGAGGAGCTCGTCCCACCCCTCTGGGGACCCCAGGCCCTGCCTGGGACCCAGCCTGGCCCCCCAGGGCTGCCCTCAGGCACGATGTCCCAGGAGCATCTGACCGGATTGCTGGACTGGAGCAGTGTCCAGTTTCCAAAGCATTTTAAATCACTGTCTTTTCCGTGTCTGTGGTGCTAAACAACGGCCAACAGCCAGCAGCGTCCCCCGGATATTGAACAGCCATTTCCTTGGAAGAGTGTGGGCTGGTTTTGCAGGATAAAAATCTGCTCCCAACTCACTGGGACTAGCAGCATGCCATCGTGTCTCAAAATCCAACAACACATGCCTGTGAAGGATGTCCCTGTCCCCTTCCTCTCAGATGAGGCCTCCTACAGCTCTGTCCTCCCTGACAGGAGCAGGGGACCTCCTCCATCTATCACCCTCTCTCTGAAGTGCCATGAAGATGGGCAAGGGAAGCCCCTGCAGGGTGCCTAAGTGCCCCAGGGAATGGGTGTTCCCCAGTGCCAGACCACAGCATTGCACTAAACTTTCAGTCCAATTCCAGACCAAACTGGGTGCTGGGGAAAAAAAAAAGTGCACTTGGGACAGAGTTTTTGCTTTTTCTCCTCCCAGAAATTGAGAAAAGAATGAGTTTGCTCTCTTTTTCTCATATTAACTCTTCCATGTAACCTTTTCTTCCCTTTAATCAAATCCACTTGAAAATGGAAAACTGTGCTTCCATAGGAAACATGGAAAGTAGCTGAAATTAATTCCCATGCGAAAAGCTGGGATTGAACCCATCAGTACATACAGAACCAAAGGGTACTTTGGAAAGCAGGGAAGGACTGAGTGCCAGGTTGCAGCTGGGGCTACTCTGTCCCCTCAGATGGTGCTGGGAGATGCCCCAGTTAGGGAACACCGAAATTTCCCTGATTATAACCACACAAAGCACACCAGTGCCCTGCCAGCTGCCTGAGTCATCTTTGTCACCTTCCCCCCACTGCTGGGGACGTGGGCACCTGGGGATGGAAATGTTTGGTATGCTGGATGTTTCCATGAGTCTGCACCTCTCCAGCCTGGCTGTGGGATCTCAGGGTGTCTGTCTCAGCCTCCATCCCAGTGTCCTCCCCATCCCAGTGCTCAGTCCTGCGCCACAGGAGCAGCCGTGCTGCGAGCCCAGTGCTGCGCCAACCACAAACCCCATTGGAAAGAACGTGGCTTGTGGCGCTTCTGCACATGATAATTCAGCTTCCCACAGTGGATCCCTGCAGGAGGAGGCAGGGGAGAAACCCCTCTGAGGAGGAAAACATCACCTCTCCCAGAGGTGCCTTGGGAGAACCTCACCGTGGCAGAGTGGGCCTAAGGTAGCACCAGGGGCGGGTCTGGCGTCCACCCACCTGCAAAAACACCGAGTGGAAGAGACAACCCATCTTCCAAATCCCTTGACAGTCCTCCAAAGCGGCCCCCTGGCACCCTTTCCTTGCCAAGGGCTCGAAGCCACCCGGAAGACGCAGCCCAGCTGGGACACGGTGCTTCTCCGAACCGCTGACCCGGCACGAACTTCCCTGCTGTGCTGCTTGCCAGCTGCATCCGAGCTGGCCGGGGGTGGGAGCCTTCCCTCCCTTCCAGCACGGCTTGGGGCTGCACTCCTCCCTTCCCAAGCCATCTCAGGGCTTCACCACCACGCTTCAGCAGGGATTTCCAGCTCCCATCCGTCCAGCACATCCAGTCCCCCTCCAGCCCACCCTGCAGACCCCTTCCACGTTGGCACAGCCAGGACACAGCACGGCTCCAGCAGCAAATCCACGTCCCCACACCCAGGATGGTGCGTGCTGGGTTAATGTTTTCCCCATTACTTCACTCTGGCCTCTGTTCTTATGGAAAAAACCAAACCATCTGGTAATAATATTTCCCTAATAGCCGTCTGGGTCTGTGGGAAAGCTTGGCTCAGCTTCTTAGGGAAGATGAGAGGGTCGAATGAGAGGGGAGGTTGCGGATGTGGCGTGGGAGCTGGAGGAGAAGGGAAAACTGTTTCAGGATCCTTTTCCTGGGCCACCCCACTGCGTGCAGGGATCCTCGACTCACAGGGAAGCCATGGGATGCCAGGACATCATACATTTGGGATACCCCATGGTGAAAGAGTCCCACTCCCTTCCTTCGTCCCACAGTGGAGGCTTGAAGGTGGGCAGCAAAATTCACTTCCAGGGCTTCCCTCCCTGCCTCCATTTTGCACTCAGAAAATAGAAACAGCCTAAACTATGGGGTTTGGAGAGTTGGGAGCATCAACGTTTGGGAATAAAACTGGCTCAAACCAGAAGGATCAGCAACATCTGCACTGTCTTCCTGTTCTTGGAGGAAAGGCAGCACCCTGGCACATGCCACCTTCAGCCCTGGGGACATCACTGGAGGGACAGGGGACAGAGGAACCCCCTCTTGTGGAGCACATCCAGGAAAAACGTGTGGAAAAACATGAACTAACCCCACCAGCAGCTCAGCTGGGAATATTTTCCATTCTTCTGCAATAAAAGGTGTGGCTTGGGTGATTCCAAGGGAGCAGAGCGTGCCTGCCAGGCTGGGCACATGTTCCCTGGGGAAGGCAGACCCAGATCCTGAATCGAGGAACAGCTGAGCAGCTGCCAGACACGGCCCTGCCTCCAGCGGGGGGGGACGGCAAGCACTGCTCGCACCCAGCTCCACACTCCCGGAGCCCAGCCTGCACCACCCAGCTGCGAAGGGATGAGCTGCAAGGGTTGAAAACCTGCTTTTCCTCTGCCGTGCATTGCAGCCCCCCTGTCTGCATCTGTGTGGATGCAGGCATCAAACCCCAAAGCCTTGGGGAGGACAGAGAAAGCATCTTCCTTGTTGGCTGCCCTCTGCATATCTCATCTGGCTTCCTGCAGCACGGAGCCAGCCCCATCCCTTCCCATAGTTTTCCACGGGGATGATCCACCCCAGCCCAGGAGCTTGCAGTCTCTAGCAAACTCCCAGAGGTTCCCAGTAGCCCCTTCCCGGACTGTTTCTGCTCCCATTTTTATTAAGTATGCGTGTTCACACTCGTTATTTTTACCACCCCAGCAGCCATCGAGGCTCTGGGAGTGGCTGAGCCCTTCCAGAGCAGTGCTGTGATGCAGCAAGGCATGCAGCCCAGCTCCCTCCATACCAGAGCCAGATCCAGCTGCAGCCTTTTCCTAGAAGGATGAAACAAGTCAGCCACCCTTCCTAGCAAGAATGCCTTCCCAGCCCACTCCAAGCAGTGCCAAGCATCTTCTTTAGATCTTTCACAGACAATGAGGAGCAAATGCAAACCAGCCATGGAGAAGGGGGAATGGCTTTAAACTGAAAGTAGGTTTTGGCTGGATATATGGAAGGAATCCTTCCCTGTGAGGGTGGGGAGGCCCTGGCACAGGGTTCCCAGAGCAGCTGTGGCTGCCCCATCCCTGGAAGTGTCCAAGGCCAGGTTGGATGGGGCTTGGATGACCCTGGGACAGTGGAAGGTGTCCCTGCCCATGGCAGGGGGTGGAATGAGATGAGCTTTAAGGTCCCTTCTAACCCAGACCACCCCGTGGCTCTAGGATTGCTCTCCTCGAGCCTATTTCCCCTGCTCCATGCAGCAGATCCCAGCACAAGCTGCAGCCAGTGGAATCCCAGCAGGGTGTAAAGATAAGCATCTCTCCCCCAGAACTTTATTATTTTTTAGAGGCACAGCCAAAGGTAAACAGGCTGTTTTAATCTCCAAACACTAACCCTCTCAGCAGGAAGCCATGGGGCTGCAGCCAGCACAAAGGGCTGGATGCAATGGACGGGGCTGTGGAGCCTCTGCACCCTTAAGTGCCTTCAGTGGGGCACAGAAGCTTCCTATTGCAGCTGATGAGTCCTGCAAAGGTTAAGCCAGTGCATGCAGGTAGTTCACATCCCTCTGCATCCCACCTCTCCAGCCTGGGCGGGGATTCAAGCCCTGTTCTGGGGTGGGTGGACACAACCACCTTTAGGGCTGTTTGCACACACAGCCCCACTGACTCCTTCTCCGGGGCTGCTCCCACTCGGGCCTGGCTCTGGCTCTGGGAAAGTCTCCCAGCTCGGCAAAGGCCACGGAAGGTGCTTCATGGACAGCCCAGGGCTTGCAGGGAGGTGGGAAAGAAGCCCTGAGCCACATTTCCCAGAGCATCGCTCTCGGTCGGTTACACCGCGCTCTGCAGTGGTCTCCATGGTCCTGCTGCTCTGGGAATGGGATGGGAACAGCAACAGGGGCTTTTCTCCAAGTGAAAGCAACCAATTCCTGGGCAGGAGAAACCCAGGAAACCTGGTTTTTAGTCGAAAGTGGGTGCCAGGCCTGGAGCTGTACGTTGTGGTTGGCTTCGTGGCTGGTCAGAGAGCAGGACTGGACGCCCCAACCAAGGGAATGTCAGAGGCACAGACAAGGGGAGGATGACTTCCAGGTTCTACAGAGATTTGGGGCTGCTGCTCCCTGGGGTTGAACAAGGGTATAGAGAAGGGTGAACTGTCCTGCTTGCCTGCCCACAGCCCCTTCGCAGGGCCAAATGGGAGCAGGGGTGATGTGCACTCGGAAAATGTAATTCCAGATGGAGAAAAAAGGTTAGTATAGCTTTTTTGCCTTTGTTTCCACATAGGGCAGAGGTCTGGGCAGGCAGTGCTGGCCTCTCCTGGATGTGTGTCAAGACCAGACTGGAGATGGAGACCCTCACTGCACCGGGGTAACATGCAGAGCTGGGGCAGCGCTCTGCTTCTCTTCTCAAGGAGAAAGGAAGCGTCCCAGAGAAAAACCATGCCTCGATTCGTCCACAAATACTTCAGGGCTGCTCCAGGGTCCAGCAGGGCTCGTGTTTGAGAGTTGCCATTCTGTGGGGCTGGATGGTGAGCCTGTATCCCTTCCTGATTGCTGGCAGCCCCCGGGGGGCTGGGCTGCTCCCGGGGCCCGGCAGTGACTCACACTTGCTATAAACACGTCTCCCGATGGATAACGAATCCCACTCGTCGCCACCTTTCGGGAACACTCTGGATTCTCTTTGCAGTGCTCCCCCTGTCCCGTTCCCCCTCCCTCCTGGCAGCCCTGCTCCCATGTGGGATCATTTCCTGCTGCTGAGTGGAGCCAGGGCTCTGAGGCCCATTTTCCAAACCACGGTTTGCTTCACGGGCTGAGTTTCCCCATTAACCATTCTGGGGGCACTGAGGCTTTTGTGCTACGGGGCACCCCCGGCACGCCACCCCTCTCCCTGGGGGTGTCCCCCTGCCCAAATCACGGCTCCCCAGCCTCATCCCACTCGCCACGGAGGGCACCTCAAGCAACAAAAGCTTTATTGCAATGACACAGTTAAGCCACGAAATACATTGCGAAGCGGCAGGGGCGCGAGGGGCGATGAGGAAGCGCAGAGAGGGGCGGTGGGATGCGCTGGCTCGCAGTGGCTGGCTGCAAGCTGCTGTCCTCCTGAGAGCCGCTGCCTCGGCCCCCTGAGCCCGCTGCTGCCCCGTGCCTCGGCCAAGGGAGCGGGGTCTGGGCAGCCGTGGGCGGGGGGTGAGGGCAGCGGCCCCCGGGGCGCCACGAAGGAGCGGGAGAAGCTCGTAGGAAGCCGGCAGCGTCTTCGGAGGGGGCTCAAGCATCAGCCACTGGCACCAGATCGGCTGCGGCGCTTCGGTCAGGCAGTGAAGGTGTTCCTCCCGTGAGGGTCAAGGTCTGCAGAGCTGCGGGGCAAGCAAGGGAGATGGTCAAGGCTCAGCCAAGGCTCTGGTGCCCGTGCCTCCTGGCCTCTCAGGCTACACGAACTGCTCCAACACCCCGAGCAACTCTCCAGCGTGATGCTGATATCACCCACGTCCCAAAAAGCCAAGCTGGAGGGGCCATGCCCACACAGAGCTCTGCTACGCCACAACAAACCTCCCTTTTTTTACCATGGGGGCTCGCACCAAACCCATCCAGTATGAGCTGGGCTGCCAGGCGAGCCCCGGTGGTTGCCCAGTGTGCTGCATTTGCCTCATGGGCTCTCACTGAGGGCTTGAGAGAAGCTTCAGAGAAGCCATCTGAACACACTGAGGCTGTTGCCAGGCTGAGGTTCTGCCCTTTCTCTGTCCTACAAACCCATGGCTACAGGGATGGTGACTGTGGAGAGCTGGTTCTCCATCAGCAAGGTTTGGGGATGATGGGCAAGGGCACTGCTGTGCTGGGGGTGATGGGCAGCTGAGAGAGGAGCACTGGGGCAGGGCACACATCCCCCACAGCCTCTGCCTGGTGCTGCACTGCACCACCCTGTGCCTCTGAAAATCACATTTCAGCCCAAAATATGCGGAGACGAGGTCTACTTGCGGCAAGAATAAATTTTAGTCTGCAACTGAAAATTTGTTTCAAGCATAGATTTGAATTTGCATTTTTAACTGTCTTCTTACTGACAGTTCCTCTGCAGTGCTCCTGTAAGAGATTCGGGAGCACGGCTGCATGCTTGGTAGCACAGAGCAGCATCCCTTGGGAAAACCACATCACCAGCTGCAGCAGCAGCCTCAGGTTGCATCACTGCAATGTCCTCCCACTAAAAAACCCTCCACACTGCTAGCTGACTGCTTTTGGGTGAGCACATCACGGCCTGCTCCCCTCTGCACTGGAAAATCCTGTTGGATATCCGCTGTGGTTTGATCCCAAGCTTTGCACGCAATCCTGAGTTCCGGAGCGATGCTGCCCCATCCCTCGGTGCTCTTTGTGCCTGGCCCTGCTGCCAGCTGGCTGCTGACCCATCCTCACTGTGCCCACTCTTCCACAGAGCATCTCACAGCCCCACCGTGCCCGCAGGGCATCCCGTACCACCCAGTCCCAAAGGACACAACAAAACCCAGAGAAGCTCCAGAGCCAAGTGCCACTCGTCCCATTTGATCCAGACACAAATGCTCTCAGATACAGGCTTTCTCCAGGGACAAACAGTGACACTGCCTGCAGGGAACCAGGACGCAGAGCTCCAAGTGCGCTTCAAATATTCCAGTCCTCACGCACATCCCGGCCTTCTCTTTTGGGATCAAAGCAGTTCCTTCTGGAAACAGCACGTGTGTCCTAAATCAGCCATAGGCCAGGGTTCAGCGTGGGGCTCACCCCCAAAGCCTCCTCCCGCTGCTCCATCCTCATCCCCATCTCCTGGCTGGTTTTGTTCCCCATGTGCAGAGTGGGCTTGACCGTCATTTCTGGGAAGAGACATCACTGCGGTTAAACGGCCTAAACACAAGTGTGGGAATCCAGAGCCAGCCTGGCTTCGAACTTGGCTGTATTTGGTCTGTGGGATGCTTTCAGAGCAATCTGGAGTCTCATCTTCCTCTTTGCAGGACAGCGGTGCTGGGGCAGAGCGGGAGGGGGGCCGCACATCTGGAGTGGAGGGAGTTGCACATCTGGTACATTCAGTACTTCCTAAAAGTCACTGCCACGTCCCCCTTTGGATGGGGGCCTGGAGCTTGCTGCACAGCACAGCAGATCAGGATCTGCAGCTGCATTCCTTTTGAAAGGAAAGCAAAAATATCCCTCTCAGCAGAGTCCCAGCTCCCTGTAACATCCAGCACGGGAGCAGAGGGATTGCACGGGGACTGTGACCTTTCTGCAAGTCACTCTGGCAGCTGCAGGGGCTCCTGCTGCCAGCCAAGGCACAGAGCACCCAGCTTGGGAATACCTCTCTGGGGACCACAGGGATGGAGATCCCTTGGACCTCGGCAGCAAAACCTTGTCCTGCCAGCCCGAGTGGGCTCAGGCCAGCATAAGGGGGTGGCTTGTGCCACACCACCTCCTTGCCACACATCCTTGCCCTCGTGGGCTGGCTCCGTGAAGGTCCCAGCACTGACGGGACCATTCCTGCAGAGGGACAAGGTGCCAGTCACCTGCCCGCGGGCTGTCACTGCCCGTCACCAGTGTCAGGGACACACACACACAAAAGACCGCTCCTTTGCAGCAGCGCGGGATGTCCTCTGCACGCATCGGAGCAGCGGACATCCCAGTGCCGCCCACATCCCGGCGCGGCTGTGGATGCATCCATGAAAAGCTGGGCAATGGGGACATCTAGTGACCCGCCAGAGGCGCCCAGGGCTGGGGACTGCAGCCAGGGGAAGGGGGCGGCAGCCAGCCAGGCAGCGCAAGGGGAGATGCCTTCCATCCCTGTGGCCAAGGAGAAAACGGGATTAAGCATTCATCCCTGCCATGCCACGCAGAGATCCCCCAGAAACTCTACCTCTGCCCGCACCGGAGGCAGGAAATTACCCTTGCTAATGGAGCATAAACTGGGAATTAGCATAATTAAAAGTGACTAGCATGGATACAATAACAAATGCCAGAATAATAGCTCAAAGAGAGTATGAAATTCAAAGAGTCTCCCCGGTGAAAGTCACTTTCCCTTAGGGGAAACAGTCTATTTTTTTCAGCCTTATTTTGTACTAGATTTGCAAATAAAGTCTAGGGGAAAAAAATGCACAAAACAATACTCCAAACAATTCTGGGAGCATGACAAGGATATGTAGGGGGAATGGAGACCTTCAGCTGAGGCCAAGGGGCTGAGCACAGACCTCAACTGGCCCCTCTCTGATGAAGACCCCCACACTCCAGGGGCCGGGGGAGGCATTGGACCAATACTTTCCAGTCAAAGTCAAAACATCCCCCTAAGTAACTCATTCCAAAAGAGTTTGACTGAGTTGGTTGCTTCCAGAAATGTTGAATCATTCCGGCTGGACAGCATTACACTTTCTTGGGAGAGAAAAGCAATGTATTAAAGCTATTTTGTTGATTAACTGGGATGTTCACCTTGTACTGAATATTCACTCCAATATTAGAGATTTTTCCCAGTGGCATGGTCGTGGATGCATCATCACAGTATTTTAAGTTCATCCAAAATGGAAACCCAAGACCTATCACAAATCAAAGCAAAACATTGAGGCTCCTTCCAGAGAAAATAGTAAACCTCCTTTTGGGTCATCCCAAAGAAATCAAAGCTGAGTTTGATACATTCCTTGTGATGTTGCTGGTATCCTTGTTGTCATCAACATGCTCCCAGGAGATGCTGCAATGGTTTCAACACCTCTTTCTCCAAACCTCGCTCAAGCCCAGATGATGATGGATAAGCTGATTCCCACATAGCACTGCAGTTTCCTCTGTTTTTTCTTTTCTTCTTTTTAATTTAGCACAATAACCTTGTCAATGTGACCCTCAAAGAAAAGTTGTGAAGTCAAAGGGAATGCCAGAAGGAGGGATGCTTCAGGGTGTCCTGTCCAGGATGAGGAGCCGGGCTCGATGATATTTGTGGATCTCTTCCAGCTGAGGATATTCTGTGATTCTGTGACTGTGCAGTGCTCCTGTGGGGTGACCCAGGTGACTGCTACTGCTTGGGCCGTCCCTTGTCCCCCTGGGGCAGCATCCAGCATTCCCTGGAGCACTCCCGTGAGCACAGATCCTTGTGGCAGCACAAGCCTTGACACGACGTCTCAGACACCCGCCTGACGCCAGAGCCATGCTCATATCCAGCCTCTTCTCTCTCACCACCGATTCCTGGGGTGGCTTTTCCACAGCCTGGCTGGGTGATGGATTGCTGGCAGTGGGCTGGGGTGGGGATGGTACCCAGAGCAGGCTTATCCGTGGGTTTGCTGGCATGGGGATGGGTGCAGAGGTATTGCTGCAATCTGTTCCCCCTCTCCAGCAGCCTCTGAGCTCAGCTGCATCTGGCAGACCCAATCTGGCATTTGCTATTTTGGGCAGTTCTGTCTCAGTGGAGGTGGGGAACGGTACAGAGAGCAGAGGAATTCAGGGCAGCCATGATCTGCAGGCACTGTGCAAAGCCATTTCCGTGTCCAGGAGGCTGTCATGCTCCCTGGCCTTCCCCAGATGTCCGAATCCCACAATCTTGTCGGCCTGGGATGGATTTCTCAGTCTTGGTCAATGTGATTCTGCCACTGCTGTGCCTCCATCACCTCGTGAAGAAGCTCTCCTCGTGCTCCAACTTGTCCTACATCCCCATGGAGGAGCTGAGGATGGCAGGATGGGCTGGCTCCCTTCATGCACCATCCCTCTCCGAGGGAGCAGCACTCCAGGCTGCCACGGAGGGTGGTGGCAGTGGGATGTGAAGCTGTTGCCCTGGCTCACCCCCCAGGCCACACTGTGTGTCACACACAGATATTTCGTTCTTCCAACTTGGTCTAAAGCAGAGTGAGGAAGAGGAGAAGATAAGGTGTGCCCCTTGCCCACAGCTGACTCGCCACCTCGGCAGGCGTTCTGTGCTTTAATGGCCAGTCGGCGACTTGGAGGAGGCCCCGTTTGGTGCCTGCCTCCCTCCCTCCACCCCCAGCACCAGCACAAGTCCATGGGGGAGGTGCCAGCAAAGGCACCTCAGCACTCCCCACGGCACCTGTGGTCCCCTGGATGGGGAACCAAGGGATGCTCTTAAGCCTGTGTGGCTGCTGGGTCCCCCAAAAGGCACAGCTGAACCCAAAGTGCCAGGGAGAGCAGGGCAAGGGGTTGGAGACAGGCAGCAAAGCCCCTTATGGAGGATCTGGGAGCACCTTTAACCACAGAAGCTTGGAATGCTCTGGAGAGCTGAGCATGCAGAGGTTTTGGGCAGAGCAAACCCTGATGTTGAGTGGCACCACCTTCACCTTTCTGGGCTCCTGGGCTGTGCTCTCATCCCTACCAGCTCCCTGCTGGAGGGAGGGCACAAGCCTCTGCCCATCCTTGGCTCCACTTATGCAGTGGCATTGCCTGGGATCCCTGACACAGCCTGTGTGAGTGCTGAGCAGGCAGTGCTGGAGACAGGAGGAGAAGTGGCCCAGCATCCTGGCAGGAAAAGGGTGGGAAGCTGCCAGTGGTGCCTGCTGGTACTGAGGGTCGAAGAGAGGGAAAGGCCAGGAAGTCTCGGGGCTCACCTGGAAAAACAATGTATTTACCATGTGGGACACCGCAAAAATGTACTGTGTAGCTGCTTCAGCTGTCTGGGGACATGGTGTATCATGGTCCCCTCATTTGCAACCCGGGAAGAGAGACAGTTAGGAATTAACAGATGGAAAAACGTACGTTTCCCTGTTGGAGAGGTAGGAGAGAGAAGAAAAGCCTGGAAGCAGAAGGCAGGGCTGGGCAGAGAGGGTCTTGGGGAAGGGTGTTCGGGCACAGACATGGCAGATCTGTCCAGACAAGGGGGCAGTGAGAGATGATGGTTGTCACGCTATAACTTATAAATTAACCTCAAGGGTAACCAAAGGATTAGGCAAGCCAAATAGTCTCCCTTTGGAAAAAAAAGAAAAAACCAGAAAGCATGGAATCACTCAGGAAGTGCATTGGTCATGGGGACTTTCTCTAAAAAAATGAAACGGAAAAAAAAATTATGATGGTAGTAACAAATAATAATAGTAATAATAGTGATAATAATGATAATAATAAAAAAATTGAGAACTCTTGCATGCAACCCCCACCTTCCCTCCAAGCAGCTAAAAAGGTGTGGAAGGATGGCAGAGGGAAGGATGGGGCTGGCATTGTCGGGGCAACCCAGGAGAAGAACAGTCGGAGCCCATCGGTACCAGAGCTGCACAGACATTTATTGAACACAAACAACGACAAACACAGCCCGCTCACAGAGCTTCCTGAGCTATCGTCCAAAGATTTTACTCGTGGGGGATGGCCAAAACAGTGCTTTCAAAGGCCCCTGGGGGTGTGAATCCCATACAGCTGAGTTCTTCCCACTTCCAGGTGCTATTAGTTTAAAAAAATGAGCATTTGTGTGTATATGCGTGTGTGTGTGATTCTCCCAGTTTAGCAGGAAAAAGGGCTTGTCTGGACCGTGCCATGTTCCAAGAGAGAAGCCTGCGGGCTGAACCCGTGCTTGGCTTCTGCTTCCCAAATAACACGGGGTGAAAAGTATGCCCTTACCCCGAGGGCAGGGGCGTGAGGTGGCAGAGGTGAGCCAGGACAAGCAAAGGGGGAGCATCAGAGGAAGGAGGGGGAGAAAAGTGAAGTCATCTGAAGCACGCACAGCTCTGGGTGGCATCACGTATGTCCATAGGCTACAGAAAGTACCGCCAATGTAAACTCAGACGTGTAGGTAGCTACGCTAGACTGACACTAGAGACCCCGCCAGCTCCTGAAATCTTGCCAGTGAGAGAAAAAAACCAACGCCCCCC
>VXBQ01007744.1:63484-95025 GCA_013400175.1 Phainopepla nitens
CCCGCCCCTCACCCGAGCAGGGGGAGAGGCGCCGCGGGCATGGCCAGGGGGTAGCGGGGCGGGATGGGATGGCGGGCGGTCTGCTGCGGGTCGGGGCTCGGGTGGGTTGGGTGCAAGGAGGAGAAAGCACATACAGACCTCACTGGTGCTCCCAGCCCACACCCCAACAAGTGTCAGAGTCGCTGCCAGCAGCCCCCCCGTCCGCGGGGCCCTGCCGGCAGCCTCCCTCCGGCACGCGTCCAGGGCTGGCGGTGGGTTGGCGTGGCATCGGTCCTGCCCCGGCGGATGGGCCTGTTCGAGCGGCTCTGCCAGGCGGGTGCAAAGCTACCAAGAAGGTCCTGTATCCCCTTAAACTCGCTCTCCATGAGTCCACAGACACAGGCAAACGGGTCTGAGCGAGCAGCCTGGACACAGCTCGCTGCCTGCACGGAGCAGGTCCCCGGGTCATCTCTGCGGCTACGCCTGCCCCGCAGGCTCCCCTCGCGGGCCCTTGCCGACCCCCGGCCCCCACGGCACGGGCTGCATCTCCCCCCAGCCGGTGGCAGTGCTGGGAACCCTCGGCCCCTGTGAAGTCCTGCAGTGCCAAGCTTTTCATGATGAAAAGGAAGCAGTCAGGCTGTTCCCATGTCTTGCATTTATTGGACTGATTGTTTTCACTGAGTGGAAGAAAGCCTTTGGGAGGCCTGGAAGCACATGGAAGAGGCAGTAAGCGATGCTGGGATCCCAGCAAGCAGGTCCCAGGTGACACCTCCCTGCCACCGGCTCAGCTCCGTTCCTGTCCCCGTCCCCTGCCTCGTCCACAGGCAAAGACAGCGGCAACTTTGCCCCCCGCGAGCAAAATCCTTGGGTGAGGTTGGCGGGAGGGCAGGCGCCCGGCGCGACCCGTGGCCACTCCGCCCAGCAGCGCGGCAGCTCCCAGCTCCCCAGCCCATGTGCCAGCTGGAGGGAGATGTCCTGCTGGCGATGTCTGGTCCCTGCTCAGAGGTCTCAGCAAGACACCGTCCATCCCAGCCGGCCTCGGGAAGCCCCTGCTGGCCCACGGCGCCGGGAGCGCGGGCAGCTCCCGGCGCATCGGCGGGACGGGATCGGCCGTGGCGGGAGGCAGCGGAGGTCGGCGGGGGGGTCTCACCTGGCGTTGATGAGGTACTGCGCAAGGCTGATGTTTGCAGGGGTTCCTGTGATGGTAATTTGGCGCTCCGATGACCCTTCCGTGGCGTTGGCGATTTTGATCTGCGCTCCCGACATCTGCCGAATTTCATTGATTTTGGTCCCTTGGCGTCCGATTATGCAGCCTATTAGCTAGGAAAGAAAGCACGGAGGGAACGTCTGAGAAGCGGCAGCTCTGGCGGTCACCGGCGGGACGTGAGCACACCTGGGACAAGAGTGACCTTAATGCTCATGAAAACAGGAGAGGGACAGCCCGGGGTGATTCCCACCAGGTCCTCCAAGGACACATCCAGAGACCTGCCCTGCTCTACTCCTCATGGGAAAGAATCTCCGTTATCTGCACGTGGTGCCCAGCACCACGGAGGGCTTCAAGGAGGGCTCATTTCAGTAATAATAAATTTCACGGTTTAATGAATGGTCAACGTTTTGCAAGTACTCATCCCTTTGCCAGTCACAGCAAACCCAAAGATGGTTTGGACATGTTACTAGAAGGACACAAATCTGCTGCCTTCCCTGGAGACAGGCCAACCCCAGGAGCCCCTTCATCAGCTGGTGCAGTGACCCCATCCCATGTTTCTTCTATCCCACTGGGACACCCTCAGTGCCTCTGCTACCCCCTCTAGCTCTTTTGGTGCAATCCAGTGGCTTGCCAGCGGGCACAGGAGAGCACCGCGCAGCTGTGGCACCCACAGAAAAGATGGACCCTACATAAAAAACATGTCCTTCATACTCTTGTGAAAAAATCAGAGCTAGCTGAAGGCTTGAATTTCCTCAACTGTTCATCCCTTGAATTTCCTCAGTGGTCCTCAGTGGCTTGAATTTCTTCAATGGTCTTTTCACATTTGTGCATTTCCCTCAAAGCATCTCCAAAGCTTGGTAACACAGGGATATCCAGCTTGGCCAACACAGGCATGAAGTGCTCTGCGTGCCCTTTTTGGTGATTTGAGCTCTTTTCCAAGGGCATTTTATACATAAGATGTTCATCTTGGCAGCTGCTGGATTTCTGCACAGTGTAAGTAGAGACTATTACTCCTCCAAATATCCCCTCATCCTTTGATCAGACCACGGGGCTGCCATGGTGGTTTATCCCATATGGACCTGAATATATACTGGAAGGGTATCTACTGTCCCAGGGTCTGTGGGGGAATATTCAGCCCATCCTGGTCTTCATAGCACAGAAAAAACTCTGAGATGCTTCAGCAATTGAAAATCAGCTGGAGAGACCTGAGGAGCCAAACTATTTAGGCAGATGCTCAGCTAAACCCAAGATGAACAGCATTCGAGCTTCTCCTGACACTCAGAGGAGCAGCAAGGCGGGTATCATCACATCTCCTTCCACTGCAGCATAACTCCAAGCTACACCACTGAAACATGCCTGGCGACTATTAAAGGAACCCAAACCTGTCCTCTGCTTCCTGAGAGGGTGGCAGTGGATGTTTAAAAGCCTTTGAAACAAGAGTGGGGAGAGCTAAGGAGTTTTCCAAGATGCAGGTGATGACATCTAATGTCTTGCGGGTCTGGCGAGAGCTGAGTCTCTGGCAAGCGAATGCTCCAAGTGCTCCTGAGTTCTCAGAGGTCCCCTGGCATCCTTTCCTCCCATGTGAGTCCTTTTGCAAGGGGTCTCTTCATATTTCTGAAGCTGCCTTCATTGCTGTGGTCCTCCATGCTCAGCAGACATGGTTGTTGGAACCTCAGGGGCGCTTGCAGAGCTCCCCGCAGCCTCGTGGAGAGGGTGGGTGGACAGGAGCAGATCTGGGATCCTCTGCAGATCCCTCCTGTGGTGATTTGAGCCAGGGTGAAGCATCTCCAAGGGTTTCAGTCAGCAGGTGCCCACAGGCTCTCACACCGTCGCGTCTCTCCGGTGGACCGAGCTCTCGGCAGAGGTGCCCGGCAGCTGCAGCTGGGATCGCTGTCCTTCCCTGGCACTGTGAACAGCAGGAAGAAGGAGCAACAGCTGCCAGACCCCATCCAGAGACTCCTGATGAGGACGGGCTGAAGGTGCTTGTCAGTGGTGGAGATGGGAACAGAGACTGGATGTCATCCCTCCACCTGCCCTCATCCTGAGCTGAGCACAGACTGGGTCATCATCCACAGAAACCAGTCCAGAAGCAAGTGAGGCTCATGGATCCAGGTGCTGGCTGTGTCGTGCTCTCCATCCCACTTCCTCCCCTCCCAGCATGGCTCCAGCCTCCTCCCAGCAAATATCCCAGTCCAGCATCCACACTACAACAGAGCTTCCACCTGTCAGACCCCACAGCTGCCTGCCAGCAGTACGAAGATGAGACGCGCTGTCCTTCAGAAACCCGTGTGGCACTTTGTGGCATCAGAAATGTCACTTACTTACCTCCTCGCCCCCACCACCCCACCCAGTCACTGCCTTTGAGCTGGAACATCATCTCAGACCTGCCACGGCCTGATTAAGCAATTAGGAGTTTAATCAGGGCTGGCATGGGAGCACTCTCCCTTTCCCAGTGCTGTCCACTGGGCATGTTTCATGAGCACTGAGTTCACTTGGAAAGGGAAATGGAGCATTAAGGATTGTACCTATGGAAGCTACCAATGGGGTAAAGTCCAGGGAGTGCTTTGTGCTGCAGGTTAATCCCCAGTGGACTGCACATGGATGAGGGAACACGGTGAAGGGGCATCTCTGAATATATTTAACAAAGTCAAATGGCTGCAGCTTATACACAGATATATGTATATATATATATAAACACATATGTGTACACACACACGCACACATGGACACGCCAAGGAAGCACTTGGGTTTACTTACATCATTGGGAATGGTGAGTTCATGAGTACTGGCCGGGGGACTGGCATCCAAACCTGGGCAGATGCAAGGGAACATGGTTAGAGCTGGCAGAGGCAACGCAACGGAGCTCTGCTGCTTTCCTGCAACACTGCCAAGGCTGCATCCTGCTCCGGGCTGGGAGGGCAAGGGGATCACACACTCCGGGACAAGGAGGAGGAAGACGGTTGCTACCTGACCCTGCTGGAGCTGGGTGTCACCTTCCCTGCATCCCACGAGTGCCTTGCTTCCCACCCTTCATCTTCCCACTGGGAATGGCTTCAGAGGAGGACGCAAGGTTCCAGCATCAGCGAAGACAGGTGGGTGAAACACCTTCCCACACAGCAGCAAGAGAGCATGCTGGCTGGGACACCCCCCAGCCCCACAGGAATGCTGTCCATGCACCCTCCAGCCCTCTCTGGATGCAGCAGCGTTCAGCTGCTGGGGTGTGAGAGCAGCTTGGTGCCCCAAAACCGGCGTCCCCATGGGATCCGGCGGCACAAGTCCTCTGGAAGTTAAGCCCCGCAGACCCTCATGCAGAATTTGAGCCAGACTGCTAAGACATGCAACGTAGCTGGACCCAGGACCAGCTGTCCTCCTTATTTCCAAAGAAAAGCAAGATGAACAGTACGGAGATTTAGATCCTGCTTCTCTGCAAAATTACACAGCGAGGAGCAAAGGCAGCAGCATGCTTCGTCCCCTCCTCTCCTGGATCAGGGAGAGCTCTCTCCTCCATGGTGGGAATGGCTGTAGCCAGCAGGATACGCTGTGAGTGCAGCTCCAGAGGTAAGAGGACACCATGCTGTAGTGCTCCTAGGTCAAAGCCTGCCTCTCCCATGGTTTCTCATATTAAATCACCTCAGCGCCGAAGCACGGACATCCTATGTCAAATCTGCAAGAAAGAAGCTGTCTGGTGCCTGAGAGGAATTTGCAGTAACTGGAAAAAAAACCCCTTATCCTTATGATATAAACCACAGATGAAGGCTTGTAAGAGCAGAAGAGACTGCCAGATCTGTATCCATGGAAAGAGGGTGGTTAAGGAGGTGCAGAATGAAGAAGCGCAAGGAGACTGGAAGTGCAGGGCTCCTGCAGAACAAGACAGCAGCAGCACCCAATTCCTCATATATTTCCATGGAGGGCCTCAGCACAGAGGAAGAGGATCTCTGGGTATCTCTGATGCGCTCATGCATGATCTTAGGATGTTGGGAAATGACGGTGAGGAGGCCCTGGCACCGGTTGTCCAGAGAAGCTGTGGCTGTCCCATCCCTGGAAGTGTTCAGGGCCAGGGTAGATGGGATTTATAACAACTTGGTCTAGTGGCAGGGGGATGGAACAAGATGGGCTGTAAGGGCCCTTCCAACCCAAATCATTCCATGACTATGTGACACTGTACTTCCTGTGCTCTCCTGAATGCAGCTTCCCAGACACACCTCGCTAACATCTGCCTGCAAGAGGCTTCCTCACCAGATTTTTCACTTGGGAGCACAGAGGGGAGAGGAAACGCAGGGAATGAGGATGCAGATCCTCCAGCAGGCAGCCCTCTGCTGTCTTTCACCCCTGCCAGGGGTACTAATGCCAAAATCTGCACAAAACATCCCCTGCCCAGGTATTATACCACAGGCAATGCTCAAAGCTGACTTTACAGCATATGCATCACCTGGACTGGCCTGTACACTGAGCCTCCTCACAATCTGGGGCAAGGTGGACTGCACCTATCACAGATACGTCCCTCTGGTGAGAGTGTCCCTCTCCCTTGGCCATAAATTACAGCAGCAGCCTGGGTGTGGCAGAAAATGTCTTCTGAAAGGAGCAGAGCACCAGTGAGGGCTCCGAGCAACACCGAGGCATCGAGGGATCTTAGGGAATATAAGCTAATCTCCTCAGACTCATAGGCAGCATGTCCATCCCACACTCAAGATGACATGGATGATGCTGAAAGCCCTTGGGACACCTGGTGCCATGGTACTGCACTATCCCTGCATCACACAGCCTTTCAGGAATGGCCACATCCTTCTCCATGACCTGGTATAGCTCATCACTCCAGATCCTCCCTCTCTCATACGTACAAGCTGTCCATGAAGCTGTAACGAGGGTGTCAGGGCAGGACTGATGCCTTGGGTGACTGCAAAAGGCAAAGGGGGCATGCAGAAAACATGGCTGCACAGGTCAGTGTCATGAAATCTGTATTTCTGCAGTCTTGTGGGGTCTGCTTGCTTGGAGTACACTTGCTTTCATAGCTAGGTGCCATCCCCAAACCATTGAGGCATGCTTGAGATGGCTGTGTGTCCCAGGTCTGGTTCAACCTGCCTGTGAGCATCTAGATCTTGGGACAGCTCCTCTATGCAATAGTAGGAAACAAAACACAAATCTCTTTCTCACAAACAGACGAATGTGGGACATCTGACAGCAAAATTTCTCCAAGGCTGCAGCCACGCTTTGGCTCCTCAGGGTCCTGTCCCACTAAAATTGCAACTCACCCTGCATGGCTCGGAGATGGCTAGAGCTGCATGTCATGGCTGTTCCCACCGGCACTGTTCTGTTGTTTCTGAGCAAAGTTTATGCAAAATTAAATGCAGGAATAAGGGTGATGACTCTGGAATCTTCCCGTTACACAGACAGCATTGAAGGGGCACACCTGAGGCACCACACCTGAGGGGCAGCACCAATCTCTGCTCTCTGTGCCCAGGGACAGCACCCAAGGGAACAGCATGAAGCTGTGCCACAGGAGGGTCAGGCTGCAGATCAGGGAAAGGTTCTTCCCCCAAAGGGTCCTGGGGCACTGCCCAGGCTCCCCAGGGAATGGGCACAGCCCCGAGGCTGCCAGAGAGCCAAAGGGGCATTTGAACAATGCTCTCAGGGATGCACAGGGTGGAGTTGTTGGAGTGTCTGTGCAGGGCCAGGGGTTGGACTGGATGATCCTTGTGGGTCCCTTCCAACTCAGGATATTCTGTGGTTCTGTGGCAGTTACACGCAAACATCACAGAGCCAGGCAATAAAGCCCAGGCACTTTTCCTTTGACATGCTGCACCAAGGAGAAGGGTGCTAGCTTGATCTCTCCCTGCCCACCAAGACAACCTGCTGTCTTCTCCATGATTCCTCTCGGAGCACAACAACGGCACAGTCCTATTTACGGAATATATTTCAACCAAAGCCTCCTTACTTCCCTCTAGCTTTATGTTTTACCTGATGACTGGCCCATCAGATTTTGAGCTTCTTCGGAGGAATGTAAGGGCAGCTTTTCTCCTGAAGAGCAAAGAAGAAACAGGTTTAATGCTTTTCCCTTCAAGGAGATAAGCAACGTCACTTCATCTAGGAAGCTCAAAATATGATGAACATACTGTCAGAAAAGTAATTTCCAAGCGGTACTTTCAGTACCTCCATCCCCTGTGCTCTATCTGCTTCCCAGGTCACCGGGAACACGCCAGCCTTGAGGACAAGGCTCAGGCCGCGATGGGGCCGGCCGTCCTCCCGCCAGCGCAGCCCCCTCCGGCCACAACTCCTTCCCACTGCAGGGGGGCCATCTGGCCTGGCTCAGCACCGCTCCCCGAGGCAGCACCCCCGGCCGGCCCTCAGCCGCTCCCGCCGGGAGAGTGCGGATGTCCCCACGTTCGTCCCGCCGGGAGAGCGCGTTTGTCCCCGCGTCCATCCCGCCGGGAGAGCGCGTTTGTCCCCGCGTCCGTCCCGCCGGGAGAGCGCGGATGTCCCCACGTTCGTCCCGCCGGGAGAGCGCGTTTGTCCTCGCGTCCGTCCCGGCGGGAGAGCGCGTTTGTCCTCGCGTCCATCCCGCCGGGAGAGCGCGTTTGTCCCCGCGTCCGTCCCGCCGGGAGAGCGCGTTTCTCCCCGCGTCCGTCCCGTCGGGAGAGCGCATATGTCCTCGCATTCGTCCCGCCGGGAGAGCGCGGATGTCCTGTCAGAATCTGGAGCGGCGCAGGGCAGGAGATGCTGCCTCCTCCGTGCAGGGAGGGACGGTGGTCACGGCTTCTGCTGGCAAAGCCCAGGCTGAGAGCTCGCCCCTGAGCACCGTAACGCCCCACGACATCCGCCAAGCCTCTCCTTAACCTCTCCCTGTGGATATCGCCACTTTTTACTTGCCCTGCTCATTTCCATTAAACAACAAGAGTTTAGAAAGAGAGAGAAACTCTACAGGTAAGAGAAGGATATCTTGAAAGGGCGTGTGGGTACGTACCAGGGAAAGCGGGGGTGGTCTGTCCAAGGGGAGTAAAGGGGGTTTGCTGCATAGCCAACTGGTGGAGCTTGGTCAACTGCTGAGGGGTAGGAGGGACATTAGAGCTAAGAAGGTTATTGTCATAGAGTACAACAAGTCACACTGAAAAGCAAGAACAAAACTATAACCAAAGGGGGGGAAAACGAACTGAAAAATAGAAAAAACAAAAAGAAAAACCTAAAGAAAAAAACCAAACCAGGAAGCCATGGTGAGACATGGCAAAAACATTAGCAGAAAGGACTTGGCCTGCGTATAGTGCAATAAAGCCCCAATCTTTGGCAGAAGTGCTTGGTCAGGGTCTGAAGTACGATACCAGCAAGAAGCCCATTTTTAGTGTCAGTTCAACTCCTCTTCCTCGGTGCAGAGCCAGCTGGTGGGCATCACAGTCAGCACCCAGGGACCCTCTTTGGGCTACCAGAGCCACACTGTCACCTCCTGTCCCCGGAGCACATATTCTTGTGCTGTGCCTCTGATGGGAAGTGCCTCTGGGAGATAGATAAACTGTGTTTCTAAATGCCAGCTCATTAGGAATATGGGAAATTATGGGCTTCAGCCATGACTAGTAGGTATTTCAGATCCCTGTATCCCTTGTTGTGCCGGGGAGGTTTTGCTGCCCGGTCAGGAAGCAGTTTTATAGAGAGGTGTTTGTTTGTTTGTTTGTTTGGAATACATTTTGTGCTCTGTTTTACTGCTCCAAATTAAAAAAAAAAAACAAAACAAAAAAAAACCCAAAAAAACAAAACCAAAAACCAAACAAACCAAAAAAGACAGGAAAAGAAAAGAAAACAAACCAAACTGGGCTGAAGTCTGGCAATGAGCAGGAGGTAGGCTCTTTATCACCTCCCAATTTCATAGGTGCTCAGGGAGTTGTCAGCAGAGCATCGCCCCCCAAACTCAAACTGCTTGTTTTGCCCACCATCCCTGGCAAGGGGGAGGCAGGAGTTATAGCTTCAATGTTTTGGGGGACAACAAGACTCAAACACCTCCTTGCTGCTGCAGCAGGGCTGGGGAGGGAGAGCAGGGAGGTCTGGCTGGCAGCGGTGAGGGGGAAATGCTGGGAAGAGCTGACCCGGGGGGGCTCTGCACACTGGGGGCGGCTAGAGGCAGGCAGCAGGAAGGGGTGAAACAGCTGCAAATCCCTGGACAGGTACCCCTGGCATCCTTGTCCTGCCTGGAGAGGCATGAGGACATCCAGCCTCCGCTACCTCAGGGGAGAGGTCTCACTACTCCACAAAAAGAGGTGTCTGCACATCTCTGTGCTTGTTTTGGCTATCTTTGGATTATTTTAGGCAAAGGTGCAATACGATGGGCTCCTGCCATGACACAGCTGTCTCTTGCCATGTCATAACACTGGGCATGCCACTGCTCCTGCAGGGAGCAGGGATATCAGCATTCACTGCTTTTTCACTTCAGAAGTACCCTGATTTCTGGAGCTGCACCCTGTTTCTGAAATTCCTCATGACACCTGGTCCCACTGGCAGGATTCCAGATGAAACCTCTTTGCCCAGTGGGCTCCAGCTGTGCCCTGGGACAGGGGTCCTGCTTTAAAGAGTGGGGGAGACCAAAATCCTTTCTAATACTGACCTAGCAGACCTTCCAGGCATAGTTTGGACAGCAGTATTTATGCAGCCCCTGCAATTAGAGCAATAAACAAGCCTAGGAGAGGAGAAGATGGCTGCACCCAGGTGTCACAGAAAAAGCTGCTAAGTCCATCTCTTGCAGCTCAACTTCCATGGTCGAGGGAGGGGCTTGTCCTGGTGAGACTGTACCTGAGGTACTGCATCCAGCTCTGGGGTCTCCAGCACAGGAAGTACATGGATCTGTTGGAGTGAGTCCAGAGGAGGTCACAGAGATGCTCCAAGGGGCTGAAGGGGCTCCAAGAGCTGGAGAGGGACTTTGGACAAGGGCCCAGAGTGACAGGACAGGGGAGAATGGCTTCACACTGACAGAGGAGAGGGATAGATGGGATTCTGGGGAGAAATTCTGCCCTATGAGGGTGCTGAGGCCTTGGCACAGGGTGCCCAGAGAAGCTGTGGCTGCCCCTGGATCCCTGGAATTGTCCAAGACCAGTCTGGACAGGGCTTGGAGCAGCCTGGGACAGTGGAAGGTGTCCCTGCCCATGGCACTGGTTTGGAGTGAGATGAGTTTTAAGGGCCGTTCCAATTCAACCCATTCTGTGACTCCATGATCCCGCAGCTTTTGGGAAGGCAGGCAGCTACACCTCACATCCCAAACAGCCAAAAACACCCAGGCAATGCTGAAGACCCTCATGAGCCAAAGCTTCCCCTGTCCTGGGGCATTTCTCCAGGGTACAAAATCAAGGCAGAAGCCCACGTTGGGCATTCATAATTCTGCTCACTTTGCAAAAGGCAGCCACTAAATATAGACACCTAAAAAGTTTTTAAAATGCCCTAAAAGCACATTCTAGACTGGATTCTGCACTGAACATTGTTTAAAATGACCAATCATTGAACTAACACCCTGCAAGTAAGGATGGAGTGAGTAGCCCCTGTACCAACAGCTTTATTCAGGAAATTTGCTGGGAGTGGGGCAGAGTGCAGTCAGCAAATATATTTTAATCCTGACAATCCTGAATATAGGAACAAGGAAAACACTAAGCTGTTGGCACCACTTGCAAAGAAAAACTGGGATAAAGACTGCATTGATCTACCCTAAATACACAGGTAATTTACTTATTTTCTGTTTATGGAGCAAAAGCAAAGAGTACATACTTAGGAATATTTCTTATCAACCATCACAACAGGCTGTTCAGAGTACACACATACTGGTGTCACATGGAAAATCAAAGCCTGGATTCTTCTAATTCCAGTGAAACCACTTCTCCTAGGATGAAAACCCAGCCTAGAGCTCCCAAATGTTCCCATATGGACCAGGCGTTCGTGGTATCAAACAGCCTTGGCACCTTCTCAACCACAGAAAAAGTAATTCCACAATTTAGTACCCAATGCACTCACTGGGAAAGGGAACACTGAGCTGCATCAACCCCTCCCCATGGCTGGGATGGCTGGAGAAGGTTTTCTGCCCACTGTCACATCCTCAGCCCCACTGCAGACCCCTGCCTTGCAGCACGAGGGACCCTCTGCAATGGGACTCGGTGGGGGTATTTTATCCCTTGGAAACACATTTAGAAAGTTCCTGCTTTTTCCAAGAGCTATGATCATCTCAGAAGCTGAGCTTCACTGCTTTCCTCAAAGAAATCCTTCAAACAGACTGATTTTCTATTTCCCTTGGTAATTTCAGGTGCACACATTCCAGCTGTTGATCCCTACATGTGACCACCCACAGGCATGGGAGCCCCAGGGGATCTGAGCATCAGCAGATCTCAGTCAGAGCAGCTCAGAGCAGCTCCTGCCTCTGCACCAAGCAACCTGGGGGCTGTCCCCACACTGAGACAGTCACTAAACCCAGGGTGACCACGTTGGTCTGGGGGCCCTCAGCGAGGTGAGATCCAGCAGCACACAACTTCTCCATCCCTCTAGGAGACACAGTGGAGGGTTTGTCCAGTTTCCACATCACCCAAAGGAGCACCTCCTCAGAAAGGCACATCCCTGCCCAGGGATGCCTGGGCCTGCCCAGGCTTCAAGCACAAAACCCCCGGAGCTCTGGTTTCTTCCCACCCCACCAAGGCACTCAGCAGCTCAACATGCCCTTGGCTTACCAACATTTTAAAGACAAGGGGAAAATAGAAGGGAAATTTTTTTTTCTTTTTTTTCTTGTTTTGATCATTTTGAGGCACAAAATGCATAGAGTATGGCTTCTCTCAGAACGAAGGGATAGCACTGAATAATGCAAACAATTTAGCATCAGGCCAAGTCCTCAGAAGTAATAAAGTTTAGTGCTAACAGGTTAAAAAGACTACTCGAGGTATTACAGATACTACACACGGCCAGTTACTTTGAAAATATGCTATTAATATTATTGGCTAATATTAATATTATGTGAATTAACAGTAGCATGCAGGTGACAGAAAAGGGTGTAAGAAAAATGAGGGTAAAACTCACATCCGGGTGTGGAATAGCGTATTGTCCCTGAATTGTATAGGCCTGTAAAGGAAAAACAAAGATGTTACCAGGGCTGGCAATACCTGGGGAGAGAACTTCATCCCTCTGCTGGGACCCCCTGTGCCACATTAAATTCCCTGGGGCACCAAATCCTTGGGGCAGGAGGAAGATGTTCCACCTAGATGTTCCAACCTAGAGCCTGCTGAGCTACCTGACTTCAAGGGCTCAGGCTCAGTTTGGCTTTTTCAGAAGGAAAGAAACAGCTCTTTATAGGTGCCAGCATTGCATGGAGCAGGAGTATCAGGCTGTGGCTGGTCTTTGCTGTACAAAAAATAAGGATCAGGGGCAGGGGGGACGGAAGTGGATGATCCTTAGCGTCCCTTCCAACCCAAAGGATTGCTAAAGGGATGCTAAAAATCATCGACTTCCTCCTGTGATTCTCTGATAACCAGAACTGCCTGTGTAGCAGGTGCACAGTGACATCACTGCCCAAGTGTGATCCCAAAAAGCCAGCCAGCTCCGTGAGCCTCTCTGTATTTCCAGGTGCACAAGTCCCAGTGGATGCTTTGCATCCACCCAGCATATTCCAGTGCTCTGCTGGGGCATTGGAAAGGCATTGAGGCGACAGCTGCCTGCACTGCAATGCCTTCCACCAGCTGTAATTGATAAATCCATGCAAGTATCTGCCAGGCAAATGGGTTTGTGTGTTTTCCCATCCTTTGTAGAAATCCTCTCTCTTTTTGTTTGTGAATAACCCCAAGATAAGCACCAATGTGGGTGAAGAGCCAGACACTAGAGAGCCCAATATTTAGGACTTAACCAGCTAGCAAAATGTATCTCACTGGCTGACCCATTATTCAGATGATTCTGAAAGAAATGGCAAAAGAGATGGAGAACGCTTTGAAAAGGGAGAGTAAAGATTGCCAAGAAAAACGAAAGGAAAAAACCTTGGAACCTCCTGCAAATTTGCTGCATTGTTTGCAAAGAGCAAAGTGCTTTGCGTGAAGGAAAGCCTCAAAATCATGGAGGAGGAAAAGGGAAAAGGGCTGTCCCAGTGCCCACCAGCATCCCAGCACAATGGGGACACGACAGAGGCTGAGGAGCTGCCCGTCCGGGTGGTTTAATTTGGCCGTTGGTTTTTGATTAGAAAAACTGAGCCAAAAAGGTAATTGAGGGTAGGAAGGTGTCTTGGACAGATGCAACTCAATTCTGACCTTTGAGGGCTGATCCCTTGGCAGTGCCACTGGCTGCTACACCCCTCAGCCTGCTGAGGCTCATCCCACCCCAAATACCTGTCACCACTGCCACCAGCTGTCCTCTGCCCACTCACCCCGTGCCACCCCTCGGGCACAGCCGAAGGGCTCCCAGCCTTGGGAAGAGCTCTCATTTCAGAGACAGCTGCTTCTTCCCGTGATGTTACTTCTGTCCAAGACACCAACCATTCACAGCAGGAGAATTGCTGCCTCCATCTCACTCTCCCTTTTGAAAAGATCAGTTCACCAAGCAGCTGGACTCAAAGCTCTTTTCCAGGACAGTTGCTCAGATGGAGTGACACACTCCTGATCCTGGCAATGACTAACTCAGCCTGAAATAGCCTGGTGCTCTGGGCTTTGCTCCTGGTCTTAGTTTGTCCTTCTATTTATTATGGTTGGAGAGAAATTAACTCGTGTGGAGCTGCTCAGGGCAGCATAAGCTGTGTTTTTGTGGTGTTGGCCCTACCTGGCTCCTGAAGTTCTTGGGAAGGTACATCCCCTGCTGGATGTGATGCACCACAGCATGGTGGCATCTACGGGGCAGGCCCTCGGTCACCAGGTGAGGCGAGGAAATCAGGAGGAGAAAGCAAAGGTGCAAGGTCCCTCTTCAGAAACAGCCCTGTGCTCAGCGGCTCTTGTTTCTGCTGATTTTTGTTTGCAGAATAACCTCCAGCTCACCCGTGTGATGGCTATCCCACAAAAGCAAAACCACTCCAAGGCTTGCTGCTGGAAATAGCTCGTGGTGTCTGCAAGGCTGCAATGTCACCAGGGTGACGCAGTGCAGGCTCTGCCGCAGGGGGAAGCAGCACCCCAAGCCAGCCGAGCACCAGGGAGGGGGACACAGCTCTTCCACAGGGGCTGCCCTGAGGAGTAGCTGTGACAAACCCTTCCTACCTTGGATCAATTACAGCTACAGAAAGGTATTTTTAATTGGGCTGGAGATGCCAGAGAGCAGTGACAGCCTCTTGTTCAGCAGCTTTTCTAATCTTCTCCGTCTCAACCACTGACAAATACTGAACTTGGGTCTAGCGAAGCGAATTCCAGCCTTTCCTTTGTGTGACACCCTGACTCGGAGATGACACCCTGTCTGGCTCTTCCCTTCTCCTCACTGAGCAGCATCCGTCACAGGAGTAAAGCCAAGAGCTTTCAGTCCGGCTGCCGTGGCACACAACGGATGGGATGACACCATGCAAGTCAGAAGGCAAAGAAACCTGAGTGCACTAACGGGCAGCGGCTGGTGCTGCAGTAAAAGGCTGAGGTTGGCAGTGGAGGCTGCAAGCGGGTCGGCTCTTACCTGACCACCTGCAAAAATGACAGGGGTGGAGGCGGGCTTTGGGCGGTAGGGAATGGTGGCACCTTTTGGTGGGGACTAGGAAAAGGGATAAGGAGAGGGAGAGAGAACATTAGAACAGCTTTCCTGAAACAGCGGCAAAAAGAGCGTTAGAAAGCACCTAACGGAGCACGGCCCCCGGGGCCGCCACAGCAACACCCGCACCAGGCAACACCGCGTTTCTGGACGGGAGCACACGGGGGAAAGAGGGCTTTCATGGGCAACGAGGACAACCTGGGGCACGGGAGATCCCCTGCCAAGGCACGGGCCCCTGGACCTCTGCTGCCTTCCTCAGCTTCGCTCTGCTCTGCCCAAACCACGTTGCCTGCCCTAGGCTCTGGGAAGCCTCTTCAGAACACCCTGAGAGAGGAGAGCGTCAGGCAGCAAGACGGGGAGGTACAGCCCATCTGAGTGACCTGGCACGATGCTCAAGCTCGCTGGCTGCCCTCATCTCTCCCTGTGGAGCAGGAAGGTGGAACAGGGCCACCCTCGGGCCTTGGTGCGGTCCATCCCCATCCGAGCTGCGATGTGGGTGCTGCCAGGCACCTGTGGTCAGCTGAGAGGTGTCCCTACACATGGCTGGAATTAGATGGCCTTTAAGATCCCTTCCAACACACACCACTCTGTGAGTCCATGGTTCTGTGGTCTTGCTGCTCTCTGTCGGGTCCCTGGGTAGGTCTGAGCAGGGCTGCGGTGACCGAGCCGCTGGTGTGATGTGCAGGAGCTGCTCACCCAGGTTCTCCCTCCTGGTTTTCTCCTGAACAACTCACAGGCCATAGGAAACATGGAGGTTTCTAGGGATCAGGAGAGATTTCAGCTCTCCTGCTTCTACCCAAAATTAAACAACTCAGTGACTGCTATATAAGGACAGGCAGTAGAAATTACACCATCTCTTATCAGGCAGTAGAAATTACACTATCTTTTTTTTTTCCTGTACATTCTTTGGATGTCTACTTAGAAGCAAGCAGCATTATCTAAATCCTCCTGCTAAGCACCTGTCAGTGGGAAAGCTGATCAAAGCACATCTCCAGCATCCCAAACCTACTTGTCCTTTTATTGCATTATAAATCTTGGAGGGGACGAGCCAGGATTATCTATTTAAGACTGAAAGGTGATACAGAACATCTCTGTGAGCCATTAAAGTCAGGGCACTTTCCAGATTTCAGACTGCAAAAAGACTCGTGGGTTTTTCTCTTTCCCATGGCTGAGCTGTACAGGGGAGCAGCACATCTTGCTTTGTGAGAAAGACTTTTTAACGCACCTGGAAAGCATTACCTCAGGCTCATATCTGCTGCAGTCTGTGACCTGGAGTCATAGGGTGCCTAAAACTCCTCTGGCAGCAGTGCAGCTGCCTGAGAATCACAGCCAGCAGGGATGGGCAATGTGGCTCCTGGCTATTCCTCCTGAGATTTTTTCCTGAGATTTCTCCTGCTGCTGCCAAGCTGAAGATGCTTCCCTTTGGCTTTGCTTCTCCTTCACCAAGCCTTGCCATCCCCATCTGAAGCTTTTACAGTGGGAAACATGCTCCTTCCTGCTGTGAAAGGGCTGTACAGCTAGGCAGAGGAGCCTTACATTGGTCCCTAGTTTGTCTGTCTCTGGGATGCTCCAGGAGCGGAATGTGTCACCATCCTGTGTCCCAGGGGCTTTCCTCCTGGAGCTTCTCCCATCTGAGGTGGCAGGTGCGGCTGAGGTCATCTCCAGCAACTGGTACAGCAGTATCTCTTCATGGCAGAGATCTTCCAGTTCTGCTTGTCAGTATTTATCCCAGAAAATGGCACCTTGGACATATATCCATGTGCCCTACGGCCCCCGCTCTCCACCAACCTTCCTCACTACCATTCTCACTGTGCCTCACTGGAACACAGCCTCGTGCTCCCAGTTCCAGCTCCCCCAGTGCAGGGGATGCTCTGGCCTCCTCCTCCTTCTCCTGGTTGTGGTCCTTGTGAGGCAAAGACTAGGTGCTTGGAGCAGCGACTGCAGCACCCATCTCCTTCCCAAGGCACACTGGGTTGCTGCTGGGACACCAGGCCAGGCTGTCCCAGCTTGCTGGCACCACTCTGCCCTGAAGCCACCCTCTGCTGTGACACAAACCACCTCCTTTGGGGCACCCGACCAGACAGGCTTCCAGTGTGGAACTCTAGAAACTACGGACAGTGGTGGGGAAAAGACACGGGGTGTGTTTCCAGCGGAGGCACCAGGAAATGAGAGTGGTCTGACAACGCGTGGTGAAGGGGACGAGAGAGACACGCTCCACAGCTCCCAGCGCTCTGGTGGGGCCAGCTGGGATATTTTTCAGTATGTACTTTACCCCTTTTGTTACAGACTCTACCTCCAGCATCACCACACAGATCTGTTTGACACACTGGATAATTGCGTCGGGTGTCCCCGAGATTGTCACCGCCCGCTCCGTGGAGTTGGGCAGCATGTCCCCCGCCACTTGGACCTGAGCACCTGTGGACTGGAGACAGAAAGAGAGAGGAAAAATCCCACAGCTGAACGCCTTCACCCAGAGCCAGCTCCAGCTCCGACATCCTGTGGGATGCTGCTCCCACATCAGCCAGACCACCCCAGGAAGCAACGTGATGCACAGTGCAGCGCAGGGATGCCCTTTTCCGAGGCAGCTCTCCCCCTCGGCCAGGGCTCAGCTCTGAGAAGCTGCACTGAAGGGCAATAATGAAATGGAATCTGCCTTACCTCTCGGATTTCCTTGATCTTGGAGCCTCCCTTGCCGATGAGGGAGCCGCACTGACTCGCTGGCACCACCAGCCGCAGTGTCACCGGAGGTTTGCTGGTAGCCGTGCTGTTGCTCATGGAGTTGGTTATGTCCTTGGGAAGGAAAAGTGCAGCACGTCAGCCCTTGGCGCCTGACCAGAGCCACCCCCAGCACCCAGGTGCCACATCCACACACGCTGTGGCCAGGTGACTGAAGTGTTCCCTCTTTAATGCTTCCAGGAATGGTAACCACCACTGCCCTGGGCAGCCTGTTCCAAGGCCTGGCCAACCTTCCAGTGAAGAAATTTTCCCTAATATCAAACCCAAACCTGAGGTCATGTCCTCTGGTCCTGTCACTTGTTACCTGGGAGAAGAGACCAACTCCTAAATGCTGCACTCTCCTTCCAAGCACTTGTAGAGAGTGAGAAGGTCCCCCCTGAGCCTCCTGCTCTCCAGGCTGAGTCCCCCAGCTCCCTGAGGCGCTCCCCATCAGACTCGTGCTCCAGGCCCACTCTAGTCAGAGATGTGTGAAAGCTTGTCTGCTGAGGCTGTGTCCCAGTTAAGCAAATCCAATCAGGCACTGCTGTCCCCAGTCATGGGCTGGCTCACATTTCTCACCTCTTCAAATTTGTAGGCGATCATGGCAAAAGCCTTGAAGATGGCATCGGTGGGGCCAGTGATAGTCACAATCCGCTCAGGGCAGTTCCCCTCCGAGATGTTGATCCTTGCCCCGCTCTGGAAAGAGAAGAGGAGTCCTGGAATAGCCACAGCCAAGCAATTAGGTGGGGCCCTCTCTCAGCCTGATACCTGTGCCAGCCTCACAGAATTCCATCTAACCTTCCAAACTCCCAGCCCTCCTCTGCAGTGATTTCAGCTCTGCCTTATCGAAACCCTCAGAAAGGGTTTCCAATGTTTTACTGCAAAGCAAACCCATGGGATCGAGGCAAGATCAGCTCATGGGGTCATTGCCTGTGAAGAGTTTTGCCCACTGCCCTGATAACTCCTTGGGAGCTGCAGGCACAAAGACCCTGGACAAACTCAAAGCATCTTACAAGGGGCCTAATTGCAATGTTTCATTAAATACTTGACTCTGGAAAATGTGATAGGAGTTTGAGTGTGAAGGGAGAAAACTGGTCCAAAGAGCTCTGGGGACAGCTGGCTTGCTTGTCCTGACCCTGGGAATTACTGCACACATCACACAGGGCAACATGCAGCTCTGGCCACTCTGCACTCCCTTTCTCCTACAAATCATTCACAGGGCAGGCTGCTCACCTCCTCACGCATCTTCTTCACAGTCTCTCCTTTCTGAAACAAGAGGAAAAACCAAGCCATTACTGAAAATTCAAGACTTCTACCTTTAAAACAATCCTACTGAAAATGCATCTCCCTAATACATGGCAATGTGTCGCCAAAAACATGGAAACTGTGATGCCTGGCCCTGCATCCCCATGTGATGGTCAGCTGAAGAGCTGAGCATGTAAATCACCAAATATATATATACAAATTCACAACTCTGAATCTTCCCAGAGTTGGACATGCTGATGGAAAAATAAGGCACAAGCCTACAGGGAAAACGTGTTCATGCTGCAAATCTTTGCCACCATAAACCTTTCTTTTAAAACCACCCAAAAACCCATAATCCTGTATAGCCAGACTTTCCAAACCACTGTGGAAACACCAGAGCAACTCAGGAAGCTTTTTTGCACAAGGTAAATTGAGTCCTCTGGCCTCAGAGACAGGGGCTATAGGATTACTTAAAATATAATTTAAATGTATCTCTGTGTCACTTTTAGTATCTCTTAATGAAGTTATTTGATGAAAACACCAGAGCAACATGACCGTGAACTCCCAGCCATCACCCAGTGAAGCAACTGGGAACAGTCTGGTGGTTGGTGGGGCTTTTAGGGGAACGGTCTTTGACCCCTCTCTGGGTCTCTCCTAATTTCTGGCTCACAAATGCAGCAGAGAGCTCAGGCACCCCACACTTTTCAGGACATCACACGGAAAAGGTGACTACGGCATCTAACACACCACAGGGGCAGGAACAGCATCAAAGGTACATTAAAATGCATCCTTACCTTCCCAATGATGCTTCCAACTTCCTACACAGAGAAAAGGCCAAAATCAGAGGAAGTGACATTAGAAAACGTGATGAGAATCCAGCCCAACCCCATAACAAACTAAAGACCTGGTGGACACTGTACCCAGCAGAGGGTTGAGGGGCAGGAATGGGAGGGAGCAGGAGCACCATGCCACCCTCTCCACCAGCAGGTCAGGTATTCCCGGGGCTGGCACAGCTGGGCAGAGCTGTGTGTGGGGCTGGGCAGGTGGGAGAGGGACCTGTGAGGGCAGCCCCGCTGTGGAAGCCTCTCACCTTGCCATGCATCAGCAGCCGGATGGTGAGGGTGACGTTGAGGCCGCCTTCGGAGACCTTGGACTCCATTTCCTACCAGGGCACGGGAGACGTGCGTTAGCTGGGAGAGCAGCACCTCGGTCGGATCACCTGGAGACACAGCGGGGAAGGTCTGCTCTCAGAACAGGCTCCTCGGGGTGGGATGGGCCCCACAGAGCAGCCAAAAACCAACTCCGGAGCAGGGCAGCAGGTAAACAGCGTGGCCAAGGGCCAGTGGCTGCAGCGGGGCTTTAAAAGACCCACGGCACCTAGCATCTAGCAAACTGAAGTTCACCATTTCCAGCATAAAGAAAACGACAAGTCACTTTTTCAGTGGCCAGGAATTGTCGGTCTGACCCCAGGAGCACTGACTGGGAAGGACAGAACCGGCATCCTGGCTGCCACACATCCTGACCTGAGGGCTCCCCAGGTGGGCAGACGGTGGACCACGCCACTTCCAGCCATTTATGCCACATATATCTAATGAAACCACGCTGCTTTCCTTTGCAATTCTCTCTCTTTCCTCCTCTGCCCTCTAGAGGGGCCACTGATGTTTTGAAGGCAAGGGAGGGGGGAAAGAAATATGAAACACAGAACGGCAACAAATCCTTCATTTTTCATTCCTGATGCCTCTTTCGGAGCATCTCTGCAGGAGGATGTGGCATTTGAAATGTCCCTGCAGCCCATTCAATGAGGAGAGCACTCCCGTCCCAGAGGGAGTTGCCAGTATCCTTCTACGTGCAATGCTGAGAGATACGGAGCAATTCTCCCTGGTGCTATTTAATCCCTCAGTCTCTATCAGATGGGAGATTTTTCATCCTGCTCTCAAGCATCTGGCACTTCCCTTTGTTCAGGCAGGGACTTACGTGAGCAAAACCAGCGGGAGATAAACAAGTTCTCAAGTACTGCTTCAATGTAAGTCGGGATGGATAAACAGCAGCAACGCATGGACCGTGGCTGGGAGATGGGTTTGATGCAAAACTTCTTCCCAGAGGTTATTGTGAAACCCAAAATGGACAAACCCACGTGGTTTGCAGGGAGATAGAATTCCCTAAGGCTACAGGACGCTGGCTCACCGGGAATGAGGCTGCTCATGACCTACGTGCAAATGCGGGGCTTGAGGCTGCTGCATGTTACAAATGGAAAAAAAAAAAAAGGATGGAATCCTCACAAGAAGGACAAGAAAGGAAATGTGCTGAACACCAAAACAGGTCCACTGGCACAGGTTGCCCAGAGAAGTTGTGGACTTCCCATCCTTAAGCGTGCCCAAGGCCAGGTTGGACTGGGCTTGGAGCAACCTGGGATAGTGGAAGGTGTCCCTGGCTGTGGAAGGGGGTGAAATGCAATGAGCTTTAAGGTCCCTTCCAACCCAAACCACGCTGTTATTCTCTGGTTCTATGTCAAGCTGAAAGGTGCTTTTAAGGGTGGGGAGAAGGAGAATATTTCAGAGGAAAAAGGTGATGACATTGGAGACCAAAGTAACAGGAATGGGCTGAGAGACTGTAACAGAACGAGCAAGATCAGGAATTTTCAAGACTGAGCCCACTGTAAGGTGAACAATGAAGGAAAAGAGTAACTGGTTGTGTTGGTTAACCTCAGGCTGACTCCTGTGCGTGGGAGGCAGTGCCAGAAAGGGTCAATAAGCTGACAGATGGAGGTCAGCATTTCCAGTGCCCACAATGAGACAGGAGACAAACTCCTGCACCGGAGACATCACAGAAGCATGGAATGGTTTGGGTTTGGAAGAGAACTTAAGAAATCCCAATCCACCCCCTGCCATGGGCAGGGACACCTTCCACTATCCCATGGTGCTCCAAGCCCCTGGCCTGGAACACTTCCAGGGATCCAGGGGCAGCCACAGCTTCTCTGGGCACCCTGTGCCAGGGCCTGCCCACCCTCACAGGGAAGAATTTCTTCCTAAAATCTTATCTAATCCTCCCTTCTTTCAGTCTAAAGCCATTCCTCCTAGTCCTGTGGCAGGGAGGGTGTTTGTCATCCCCAGCTCCACATCTCTCGCAGGAGGAACCCTGCATCAGGCTGTTATGTAAATGCTTCCAATTGATTGAAAAAGTGGGTCATGTGTTAGCCAAATGCTCCTGGCTTTAAGATTTATCAGCATTATTAAATTAAACACGCTTCATGCTCCAGTGAGCGGGAAAGCTACATTGGCCTTTTCTTAATCATACTAGTGAAAGGTGAGTGTTTTACAGGGGGCTCATGAGCTCAGTGGAAGGCATGGCAACAATAGAGCCGATGCATTTACTCTGGGCACAGGCCTCCCCCAACAGCCCTCATTCTTTATGGACAAAGGGCTGGGGAAAACTGTCCCCCAAAACGCCATTTTGAGCACTTTTGAGCTTTCCCTGCCTGGAGAGAGAACCATCTCAGCCCTTTCCTCTTCACCATCGTGTTCTGCCTTGCTCACCACAGCTTTGAAATGGCTTCTTTGTCCACCCACTTGAAAGCCCTGAGGACACCATTACATCCAGCCCAACGGACAGAGTAGATAGAGAGCCCAGCTCCAGCCCAGTGCAAAGCAGGTGCAGCCCCACAGAGGTCAAAGATGTGGAATTAGGAGACAGAAGTGTCAACCTTGGGCCCAAAAGAGAAGTTGCACAGTGAGACAAGCCAGGCTCTGCCAAGCATCACACCCAAGCAACCAAAGGTGGAGGACTGGAGCATCTTCCTCCCATGCATGCTCCTTGGGGAGCAGCCAAATGGTTTTGCACCACAGCAAGGGGAGATCTGTCCCAAAGCTGGACAATGCCCTTCCAAAGGATGATCCCATTCCACAATAAATAAGACTGTTAATTGCAGCTGCCTTTGCAGGAGTGCCTGGAGGATACATCATCAGTTCTCAGAGCAATCCGGTTCTTTCTCAGTTGGGAGGAAACTGGGAAATTTCCTTAATCTATAAGGAATCCCCTATGTTTGAAAAAGCAACTCAGAAATCAATAATCAAAGAATAGGAAGGAAAATGAAAGCCCAGAACAGCAGGAAGGCTCCTCTTCCCCACTTGCAAATGTACACACTCCGATTTTTCTCTTTTCCCATTTTTTAGAGGTTGGAGCAATCTCCTCAGCTGGCGCTCTTGTGTTTATGCTTGCTGATACCTCACAAGTACCAACACATTCCTAAAATTCGAGCAATTCCTTTCCAGTTAGGGGAAAGCTGAACACTGCATTGAATTAATTTAACAACACGATCATCTGCCATATAGGAGCACGCACATGAAGCAGAATAGGAGGAGGGAAATGGAGCTCTGGGCTGGACGTTGGTCTCCAGCCTAGCTTCCATACGGAAGCTGGAAATGCTGGGATCCAGGGAATCATGCCTCTGATATCCTATCAGAGATGCTACCCCTGATACCACGGGGCTCAGCTGAGCTTGAGCAGAGCCCAAACCCCTGCAGGGGCTGGGGGACATTGCTGGCTCTGTGCTTGCTGAAACCAGCCCTTGTTCTCCTCTTCCTCTTCCTCCTGCCATGCATTCCTAGGGCTTGCTGGGTGCATGAGCCCCATGTGAGCAAGCCTTTGCTTCCTAGAGTTATTTTTGGGGAGTATACCAATGTTTTGTTCAAGCTGTCAAAAAAAAACCAAACAACCAAACAGAGAGGACAACTCTGCGCAAAGACGCCCCAGTGGCATAACTCACTCCCTCCTGAAAGGTTTGGGTGGAAAGTTCACAGGCACCACCAAGTAAATGCAAAGGAAAAAGTCTCCATCACCCCCCCACCCATCATAGGTCCTCCAGAAAATCCCACTTTCTTGCAGGTGTATCACAGAATCACAAAATGGTTTGGGTTGGAAGGGACCTTAATGCTCATCTCGTTCCACCCCCCTGCCTTGGGCAGGGACACCTTTCACTCTCCCAGGTTGCTCCAAGCCCCATCCAACCCAGCCTTGGACACTTCCAGGCATGGGACAGCCACAGCTTCTCCTGGTCAGTGCAGGCAGATAAAATCCAACACCTCAGAACCCTGCTAACCAAGAGCCCTTGATGACCTGTGCAGGTAAAGAGAAGGGTGGGCAGGGCCCTGATCTGTGCAATCCCGGCTGTGCCACCTTCCTGAAGGACCACCCGCAGAACTCCACCCTGGAGCATCTTGGTTGCTCAGTGGTAATGCCACCCTGGGAAACACCCACCACACTTCCCAGGCTCTCCGGTGTTCCAGGAGCCCCACCAGCACCAGGTGTAAAAGAAAGCCACAAACCCTCAGCACCCTCCAGCACACTGTGACATCCCACAGCCAGGATTTCCCATGGGGGTGGCAGAATTTAGTGCTGGGAATTAACATCTGGGACAGAACGTCCACCACTCAAGACAATTTATCCCTGAGAGGAAGGAAACGTTTAAACATCTCTGACCTCTCCATATCATGTCCACGAAACTCACACCAGGGTTTTCTGACCCCTGGAAAACGACGGATGTGTTAAAAGCAGAGAAAAGCCAGAGAGGCCAGCAAAGAGGATGTTTTTCTGACATTTTAGGCTTTCTAGCCTGTTTTCTTGAGGAGGGCTGCCTGTCCACTGGCGTAAGCAGGAGATTTCTCCCCACTCATCTCCTGCTGACTTGATCCTGCCATTAAGACCTAATCCGGCGATTTCCAGCGTGGTGTTTTAGTGGCTGGGAAGCTCGGCAATGCAGCCAGCTTGGGATTATGATGACGGCGCAGTCTGGCCAGGTCAAGACAGGGGTGGAAGGAGGCAAAAAGAGGCAGAAACCCAAAGCCAAGCATCCTCTTAAACCACATGGAAATGTATCAGCCACTGGTGAGCTTCAGCTGTCGGAAGATGAAGCTGTGGGAGGGCAGTAGCACCATCTACATGAATGACACCAAATGCCATTTGGGAACAAAGCTGCAATTCCAGCTGCTGCCATTTTCCACAGTTGTATTCATTTAGGTTGACCTTTCCTCCTCTCTACTCTCCAGCTTCTGTGGAAATAGATATCTCTAACCAAAAAAGATGCTCTGTGCCCTCCTAGTACGGCAGCCAGCAGGATATTTCTGCCTCTCCCCTGCCCGTGATCATTCCAAGCAGCACAGGAGACAAATGTCCTGCTCTGGCCCTCATAGCAGGCATCTCTGAAGGCTTCTTTCTCAGTCACCTGCTCCTCTTTCCCTGCTCTCCTCCAGCTGAGATCACAGCCTCACAGAATCAGTTAGATTGAAAAAGACGTCTATGATCACCGAGTCCAGCTGTTTCTGCGGCACTGTCAAAGTCCACCACTAAACCCTGTCCCCAGGTGCCACATCCATGTACCTTTTTAACAGTTCCAGGGATGGGGACTCCACCACAGCCCTGGACAGCCTGTGCCAGTGCCTGACCACCCTTTCCATGAAGAAATTTTTCCTAATATCCAGTCAAAACCTCCTGAGGCCATTTTGTCTTGTTTTGCACATCTGCACTGATTCGATGACGCAGAGCTCCAGCACAGTACACTGCAGTGGGCTCAGCTACGTCCCAGCCAAACACCTGCCCTTCCCTCCAGGAAACTCCCAGCTGATTTCCTGGTTTTCTCCTTTACCTGGTGAACCCCACTTATGGGCTCAGGCATTAGTCTCCACCAAAGCAAGCTCAGTCCAGGGAGAACGACTCGCTTTGTTGTGATGGGAGTGCCCCTATTGCAATCTTTTGTGTGAAGATCAGAGGATGATACTGCAGCTTTTCCCTGTCAACCTCCCCCGGATGATGGCCTGGAAGATCATTTCCCCCCCTTCAAGTGGATGAGAGTACCCATCTCTGCGCCCTGATACATTTGTGGGAGATAAAACCTTGAGGTTTGTGTCAATTGCAGGTTTAGCGGAAATTCAGACGAGAGATGTATCTGCAGAGATCTACAGAATGCAGAATTCCCATTCACCCACATGAGCTGCTACAGTGTTGCAAGCAGAGGTCAGACACAGATGAGTGAGGGAAATGCAATGTAGTAGCAGCAGGATATTAGATGTCCTTAGGAAAGCCAGAAAACCTTGTTTGGGCGGGTTTCAGGGCTTTTTGATTGTGGAACCCTGAGCAAAACCAGTGGCTTGAACCTGTTTAACCACCACCTCAACAAGGTTTTTAGAATTATTAAGAGTTATTAGAAGAATAATCGGTCCTCATTTAATTTGTTTAATTAAAGCTGATTTTGGAAGGTTGGGGTGAGCAGGGAGGGGGTGGGAACATTGTGCTACAATTCAGTCACTTCCAAATCACTGTTAGTTACTTCTGGAACAACTTGCCAACGAAAACGGTGTTTTCAGCGAATGTCATACTGTGTAAGTGCATCAGAAACTTCCCCCCGTGGGGTGATGAAAGCCAGTGCTCTCTGCAGCTGGGTGCACCACGACCCAGGGACCAGAAGCACCGTCAGATGTCTGTGAGCCTTTAGCAAGACCCCCGAGTGCCAAGGAAATAACATTCCCTGGGATAAGGAACACCAGCTCTGTCTCCTTTGGCCTGCCAGCAGATTAAAGGATGGATAAAAAGAATCCATTCGTTTTTTCCTGAAATACCGACTCTCCCTCCAGGCCCCAAAACATTGATCGGGGACGCTCCTGTTAAAATGCCAGGTGACAATCCAGGTGGGAGAAGGTCTTGGTGAGCAGAGCAAGGAGCCACGATGAGCTTGGCAGTGTGAAGAAAATAAAACAGAATTTTGCAAGGCAAAGTACTGAACTTAACTGTGTGCAGTTAAGAGCACAGTAACAGAGGATATGCTCCCCATCCACCTGGAAGTGGCTGGGAGTGACAAGCTGACTTGTAGGATCAGCAGAAGGAAACCAGGAATGGTGAAGTGGCTCTTCAAGGGACATCCAGGCATCAGAAAGCAACCCCAGACCCCTGGGGCCAGCAAACACGGCCCCAGAGGGAATGGCTCTGGAGGAACCAAGGCTCTGCAGCACAGCGGGGCAGGGGGACGGACACAGGGCCTTCAGCCATGGGCTTAAGCTGCTCTGAAGAATATCTAGGAAAAGAGCTTCTCCACAGCCACGCCATTCTGCCTGTTGTCCTTCTTTGAATCTTCCAAACGTTCACGTGTTGGCAAACAAAGCTCACCTCTGTTAAACAACCACACTTACCACCTTGACATCAAGCCAAATGCACCCAGTTCAGGGTTTTTTCCTCCCAGCCAAAGGCCATGGAACGAAAGCCAGGAGGTGCCACCTTGCAGCAGAAGATGCCTCAGGGATGTTCTGCCAGGGTTGTGCATCAGCCCCAGAGGACCCCTATCTTGCCCCAAAGGAGCCAGCCCAGTTGGAAACACACCCCAAGGGATGAGACAGTCAAATATCGGCCCCTTAAGTGCCAGATTTTAGATGCCATTTTTCAGGAGAACCCAAAGGACTCCCCAAAAAGGATGCTCATGGCCACAGACCCGTGCTGGATGCTTGCAAAGGAGAGACCACAGGGAGTTGTGTGGAACTCCAGAGACAAGAAGAGACCACAGGGAGTTGTGTGGAACTCCAGAGACAAGCAATTTGTTCTCCAGCATTCTGGAAATGAGAGGCACAGCACTGCAAAAAGCTCCCAGCACATTCCAAATATCCTTGCAGCTGGGGGGACAGCTGAGGGCAGAACCTCTCCATGGACCTGGGAAAGCAGAAAACCTTCCAGGCATCCTCCAAAACAGGAGCATCTCTCCACAGTGCCCAGCTGCAGCCATCCCACAACTCCCCTCATTCCCCTCCTCCTCCAGAGCCTGCCGGCTGCCGTGGCTTTAATCCCACAGGCAGCAGCATCATCCCAACAATTTCCTCCATTTTCAATCTACTTCCCTCCATTTTCAATCCACTGATCTGGGGACAGTCCACAAATCCCTTCATCCCGAGAGCGAAGCAATCTACTGCTTCATCTCATCCCATCTCCATTTCTCTAATCCCTGGAAACAGGGATGAGGTTTGGAGCACATGGGCTGCCCCGTAGGGGTCTCTCCAGGTGCTGCTGGACAGAAACATGGGGTGCTGGGGTTAATCTCAGGAATGCCACCCAACTTCTCAAAGCACCTGGGGCAGGTCTTAGCCCCTCTTGATCCAGGGATGGAGGAACAGGTCTTCCCACTCCCCGCAGCTGCCATACTGGGGACGTCAGGAACAGACCAGGTGCAGAACAGAAAACACATGGGGATCAAGCAAGGGTGACGAGGAGAGTCACAACCACCCTGGTCCCATCAATCCCCGTTTGGATCCAGTGCTCTTTGTCCACAATCCCAAACCCATGACTTTCACCCCGGGCCCAGGTGCTCTTTGGGAATGGGAGACTGATCAGAGCCATGGGAAGGGAGACTCTTGTCTCTGCCTGTCCTGGAGAAGCAACCCGGCACCCCGAGGGGAGGGGACTGCTCGGGATGCAGACTGACCCCACCCCTCCTTTGCCAAGCCCCCTCCGGTGCGGGGCCGGAGGAGGCGACCGACGGCCCCCGCCGGGCCGTGTCCCGCCTGGCGCTGTCCCCAGCCCAAGGGAAGGGGCTGCAGGGTGGGTGGGGTGTGACAGAGCTGCGGGGTGGCCGTGCCGGGCTGCGCTGTCCCCATCCCGCGCGGTGCTGGCTCTCCCTGCTCCGCCTGGCGAGGAGGAGGACGGGGGCCCTCGGCAGCCGGGGGTGGATCGCCAGCGCGCCGCGCTCAGACCCTGACAGCAGGCTCCAAAACTGTCACTCCCGATCTGTTTTCACTTCAGCTAAACCTCAACCCCGATTACAATCAAGGAGTGCCGCCTCTCCTCTCCCCTTCCCCTTCTCCCTAAGTCCTCTACAACCTCGGGTCTCAAAGCTGAGACAAACCCCAGCCAGGGAATGGGTGAGCTGGCTCTGCTGGGAACTGGGGTCACGACTGGCCCTGTCCCCAAACCTGGCCCTGGCAGCGAGGGCACAGCCACTGCAGTGGCTGCGTCTCTGCAGGGCTGTGGGGCTCTGTCAAAATCCGTGGGGGATGTGCTACCGATATCCCCGATACCACAACCTGCCTCTGCCACGGGTGGTACCCAGCTCCAAAGCCGCATCCATGGAGTGGAGGGGGTTTGGTGGCAGTGGGGCTGCCCGCTGCCAGCTCGCTTAGCAACCCCCAAATTAAATAAATAACTGAAACCAGATCCGTGTGTGCGTGCGTGCGATCACAGCAGCGGGATGGATGCATTCAGCGGGAAGCTGGGCAAAAGCTCAGTGGATGGAGACAGCCCTCACCGACTGGGGAAGCCTTCAAATCCCCTTTCCAACTCAGCTAGCCATAAAGTAGCTGCAGAGAACCGGCAGGCTCACATCACGGGGGCTGTCACCCACCCTCGTGCCGCAGGACTGGGGAGCTCCAGGGCAGAGGGGCCCCCCCTGTAGATTTGGGGACCATCCCCTGGCTCTCCAAAGGCACACACAGCCTGGAGCCAGGGCTCCCAGTGCTCTGCCACCACTGGGATCGAGCTCATCCCAGTGTGCCAGGCGTGTGTCCCCCGCGTCCACGCAGAGCCACGCCGCCGGCAAGGTGCCCTCTCTGCCTGCTCCACAGCAAACATCCATTTTCCCACAGGGAGGCTGGAAAAAACAATTGATCCCCCCGGGAAAAGCAATCCTGGGAGCACCAAAGCAGCATGGCTGGCTGGTACGCAGGGGAGTACCCCTCAAGGTGGGGGGTGAGCAGCTCCCCATGCTCTCTGGCCCACCCCAAAAGGGAGCTGGCCACCACTGAGGGATTTGCTCCGTCCGCCAGCGATCCTTCCAACATTCCTGTTCCCTCATCCCACTCAACATTCCCCATGCAGCCTCTCCAATGTCATTTTGAAGGCATTCAGATAATGTTGGAGGCACTTATAAAAAGATTTTTCCCTGCGCCTTGACCAGCAGCCTTTTGTCCCCACCTCAAAATGACCATTTTTTCTCCAGAGGAATAAACGTCCTCTTAATTCAGCAAGATTAAAAGAATATTTCCTGCAGTTATTTCCCAAGAAGAAAAATTTGCTTTTGTGTCTGAGAACGCTGAAAATATTTATATAAATGAATCCCTAAAAGAAAGGAGGAAGTCTAAGAGCTTTGGAAATATTACTGAGTTATTCTGGAATTCTGTATTAAGAGCAAAACCCAACTATTAGGAAAGAATGCCTGTTGTTTTTTGGTTTTTTTTTTCAATTTAGGGTTGGCTTTCTGTATCAAAATGCAGCCCAGCATCTGTCCTTGCATCCATCAAAACAAAGGTCAATCATTTTATGGAAACTTAACATTCTTGAGCCGCTGTTTCTGGTTTATTTTTAAGCCGGACGTGACTTCCGATTAATAAAATCCGATCTTCTAAGACGGTTCACCTTCAAATTACATTATCCCAGAAAACTCAGATTATGAGGAAAACATATCCAAGAATATTTTTCCTTTATAATACGGAGATGATAATTTGGGGTTGATTTCAACAACTTTTAAGTGCTCTACAATATTTGCCACTAATATTTCACTTCTCTACTCATAAACTGATGATGAAATCAAGGAAAATGCAACAGAAACATGACGGTATCAGGAAGAATTCCAACACCCTGACGAAAATGGGTATCTGAGGGCAAACAGAAAACAAAGCGAGCATCATGAAAAAAGGGATTCCTCTCTCCAAATCAAATTTTCCTGGCAAAAGAAAAAAAAATAATGGAAATAGGATGTAATTAAATAATGAGAATATTTATAGCATTAAAAATTAATGGATGTGGAATGGAATTAGAAATATTTTTTTTTAAATACTGGAACTAGAATGGAATTCAAAATAAAAATATTAAAAATTTGGAAATATACTGGAACTAAAACCCAGAGATATTTAAAACCAAACCAAACAAAATAATGGAAGGTAAAAAATCAAATTAATCAGGGTTGGGGCTTTTATTACGCTGTCACACTTAAGAAATTATTAACATCTCTGTTATTTTAGTGTCCATTTCTTGGAGGTAATTCCATTTGTGCCATTCCCACCCAAACACACACACCAATGACACTGTCCATAGCCTGAGCCGCAAATCACGGAATTTAGGAACATTCTGGTCAAGGAGGAGGTGGACACTTTCCTACCCAGGGAGACAATCTTTGGCACTGGGCTGCCGGACATGGGTAAAATGGAATCTAACTAAAATAAAGCACACGCTTCAGGAACGACGATTTTGCGAAACAAATTCGCAGCACGATTTGTCAAATTTAACTCTCAAAAAAATATTCAGGCATTTTTTTTAATTTTTTTTTTTTTTTTTGCAAAAACAAAACCGAAGAAATATTTGGCAAAATAATTTCCCGACAATATTTTGGGAATTTCTCCCAGGAGAGACTTGGGGAGCAGCTGCTAACTTAAGGGAATCCCGTTGCTTGCATGCCGATGTCTCCCATAATCCCGCCTCACGCTGCCACAGACTTAAATTTCCTCCACAAGAGATTCCCTTAAAACTGCTCCTAAGCATTCAAAGCTCCTCCAACCCACACTGGAGCCCGGGACCCTGCTCATTCCAGGATTCTTCCCTGACTTACACTGGTGGGAAAAGTTGCCCGCGGCAGGTGGTGTTCCACCAAGACAATCTTTAAAATCTCCTTACCTTTCCCAAAGAGCCGCTTCCGTGCCGCTTTGGCGGGAGGGGGATCCAGACAGATGGCCAGTCTTTTCACGTTTGGAAAGGATGAAAAATGCTACAGGGGGGAAAGAAAAAAAAAATCCCAGTGATT
>VXBQ01007744.1:95061-106523 GCA_013400175.1 Phainopepla nitens
TTTTTTTCTCCTTATTCCGCTGTTCGGCGCAGAAGGGCTCCCAACCTCATTGGCCCTGGGAGATCCACCACGTGGCATGGGATGAAGGGCACGTGACCTATTTTCTCCCAAATCCCTGGGTTTGCTGGAAAGGGGGATGCACCCACTGCTGATGTTCTTGTCATTTTATGGGCTTTGATTTATTTATTTATTTTTATTATTTCTTTTTTTTTTTTAAAGGCCACTGAGCAAATCTGGATGCCTCGAGGCGATGAGGGGCCAACCAGCCAACGCTTCCAACATGAAGGAGAAAGGATCTCAGCACGAGATGTGCTCCGGTGCGCTGCCCGTGTGCAGGGGGATATTTGGGCACGTTCATTAGGGCGCGTGCCCAGCCGGTGCGGGGCCAGAGCCCCCAGGAGGGACAGGGGGGCTGCGCTGAACCCTCCATCTCAGAGGCAGCAGCACGGAGGTAAGGACCAGGCTGAAGCCCTGCCTGCACGTCCCAGAGCCCAGCTGGCTCCCTGAGGGAAGGGGATGTGTTACAGCTGCTCCATCAGCCAAACCGGATGAGCTCGTGCCCGATGTTGCTCCCGACCCCTTCTCAGCTGTTCCCATCCTCTGCTGCCCTCCTGGCTGACGCACCAAGCAACTCCTCCAAGAGATGACAATCTCCTCCTCTGGAGGCTGCTGGAACAGCTTTCTGGGAAGCTGGACCAAGAGCAGAGGAGGGAGCGTGGCACACTCTGGGTGGGCACCGCCTGCTCCCTCCAGCCCATGGCCACGCCAGGTCCAAAGCGTGTTTCAGTGTCCCCCCACAGACACTCACCCAGCCCAAAACACAGCACAATTCTGGGGATCCCAGAAAGGTCCCTGAGATGCTGTGGAGCAAGGAAAGCCAAGCCACTGCTCCCAGTATCTGATTTTGACTGGTGCTGGGGGTGAACCCTTCTCCCAGCTCTGGGCCACCACATCCCAGTTGGCCATGGTCCACAGGCCAAGCATCTCCTGTCCTTCCCTCGGTAGCCAGGGCAAGTACCAGCCCTCTGGTGTCCAGACATTCAGTTGGGGGAAGGGAAAAGGAATTTTTGGAGCCCCCAGACATCCTCATGTTTTGTCCATCAAAGTTCAAGCCCATCGGTCGCTGCATTTTTCTGGCAACCCAAGTCTCCATTTGGCTGTGCCAACCCTTGGCTGTGCCATCTTTCCATGCCAGGAATATATACACCTGTTCCCTTGAAAGCTCCAGCCAAATCTACCTTGGGCATCTGCCCCTTGGATGTCTTTTCTGCAGAGCAGCTGTCCCCAGCCCCCCATCACCCAAGGGCTCGAGCCCTTCTTATCCAGGGGTGGCACCTAAGGCTCCTGGGAGGGCCAGCTGAGCTTGGTGAAACAGCCATGGCCACCTCCAGCCCTTCTTGGCATCACCACCATGTCCCAAATGCTGGCTCTTCCTTACAGATGTTCGCCCTCCACGGGGACGGGAAGCATCAGGAGCAGAGCCCCTAATTCCAGATTCTTCCCGAGGCCAGACTGTCTCACCACGTTGTTCCCAAAACCACAAGTACAGCCCATTAAGGTCCCAAACAGAAAAGTGCAGGGTTTCACCCAAATCCTCTCTGACTCAGAGGGTCACACTCTAGCCAGACCACGGGGCACTCAATTCCAACAAATGGACATTGAGGGAGAAACTTCCCACACTAAAATTTTCCAATGCAAACTACGGCCACAGCCCAAAGCACCCAGCTTGCCACTTGCCTCTCCCATGTTTTCTGATGGCCACAGAGAAGAAACCTGAGCGCCCTGGGATAGTGGAAGGTGTCCCTGCCCATGGCAGGGGGTCAGAACGAGATGACCTTTAAGGTCCCTCCAACCCAAAGTATTCCACGATTCTGGGATTCCACTAACCCTCGCCCCACCTTTTAGCCCCCTCCTCCTTCCCCAGCGAAGCTAAAGCTGGCTCCCCAGTAATCTTCCCAATAATTATATAATAGAGCGGCAGGCAGATAAATCATTTCAGGCCGCTGTGCCGATAGAAAGCAAGCTGGATTAAAAGATCAGAGCAAGCAATACTTAGATTAAAATGGTTTGTTATTTTCAGCTGCGGGAAAAAAATCTGTGGCTAAAGCACAGAAGACGTGAAGTGAAGGCGCATCATCTTCTTTCCCCCCAAAACCCAACCTTTTTATCTATTGGATCCACAAAGTTCTAAGTTTCCAACCTCAAATCAGGTTTTGCTTCGCAGTAGGTGAAAAAATACACGTTGCCAGCTCATACTGATTAAGATGAAGAGATGCTTCAAGTTGTATTTCGCCCAGGTGAAGCTATCAGAGCCCTTTAATCAGGAGAACCAGCGCACAACTTGGCAGATAACGTCGCAGCCTATGAAAAACGTGGCTCCTGGCACGACGGGCACCAACCCCTTTGCCCTGTCCCACTGCCTCCCCACAGCCCCGAGCTGGTGGCAGGCGGATGCCAGGCTTACCGCAGTGCAGAGGTGGCAGTGGCAGCTGGGAGAAGCCCGTCAGACAGTGGACAGCTCTCTACAGGGACCTATATGTTGTCCCCCTGGCCCCCAGCAAGGTCGGGGTGCTACGCTCTGACTGATGGCTTTGGAAAGGCGTGAAGGGGAGGCAGGAGCAACACGGGGAGAGAGGGAGCTGGTGCTGGGGGCTGAGCTCTCCGCAGGGCACGGCGCTCATCAGCCCGGTTTGGATCGATGGGCGAGCTCCGCTCAGTCACCTTCAAGTTCAGATTGAGCAGAAGGGTCAAACTGGGAAATGGTTTGGCACTGGCCACCCTGCAGCCCGGTGTCACAGCTGTTTGCCTTGCTGGAATGGACGATTCCCACCCCACAGCATCTCCAGAATCAGCATTCCCACCTGAGCACATTGCTACCCCCCTAGAATCTCCATCTTCCAGCATCAACAGTGACCACTCGTCTCATCACCTGGATGGGAGACGGAGCAGCAGCTTTTCCAGTGAAGAAGCCCCAGAATATCCTGAGTTGGAAGGGATCCACAAGGATCATCAAGTCCAGCTCCTGGCCCTGCACAGGACAATGCCCAGAATCCCACCTTGTACTTCTCCAAGTGTCTCTCCCAGATGCAGTTTTTCCATAAATATGTCACGGTACCACACACACAGGATCAGCCTTGAGTTCCAAGGATGGAATCCCACAGGGCAAGAGATCCGAGACACAGCCTCGGGGAGGGCTTGGACAGAGACAGGCACCAGGCTCCTCTCCCTCCTGTGGATGTGGGAGAGGGGCTGGGACACAGACCTGAGAGAAGGGATGGGATGGGATGGGATGGCGGACAGGGAGCATGAGAAGGCAGAAGAATTATGTCAGACACCTTCCTAGAGGGAGACGGGAGCTATGAGATCTTGTGATGTTCACCCAAATTTAGCCTTATATTGCAGGAAAGTGTATTCACTAAAGCCAGAGAATAAAACACACTTGCTGGACAGGTGATGGCAGAAACCTCAGACCAGACATAACCAGTACCCACTACATCACCAGAGGCCATGGATAAACCTCCTCATAGTTTGGTGGGTTTTTTGGCAAGTTCTATCCTTGCTGCACCTTACTGGGTGACTGGCAGCTCCTCTGGGAAACCTCCATCCCCCTATCCAAAACACACCGTCAGGCTGCAGGTGCAAGCTCTTTGCTCTGGCCAGCCTCTCCCAGTGTTTTCCACGCAGGAAACAGGGACAAGTGACACTGGTAAAAGGAATGGGAGAAAAGGGAAATGGGTTTGTCTGTCGCTATAACGTTTCTGCTTTATGGAGCTGACTTCTCCCTGGCAGACAGGCGTCCTCCTCTCTGCTAATGGAAAATGTTGCCCCGCCATCCATTCGTGCCAGTCGATGCCTGGGACAACACGATGGCCTGGGGCCACTGCGGATCTATTTTAGTCACAAAAGCAGAGCGGCCGACGAAAATCACCCCGTCTCTGCACTCCCCAGCTTGGCTCTTTCGCTGGCTTTAATGGAACGGCGGCGAGGGCAGAGACAGCAGGACGGGAGACCTGCATGGATGCAGGAGAGAGGCCCCACCACCCTCCCTGCAGGCGTTTTACAGCCCAAGGGACCTGCAAAGACCCCCTCCTCTGAGGATTTGCCCAGACAAGCTGTGGTTGCCCCATCCCTGGAAGCGTTCTAGGCCAGGTTGGACGGGGCCTGCGGAAGGTGTCCCCGTGGAACAAGATAAGCTTTAAGGCCCCTTCCAATCCGAACCATTCTGGGATTGCATGACTTGGAAAGGACCTTACCTTACCCTACAGGATGGCTTCGAACTCCAGAGTGATTCCTGGGAGGGTCTGGCTGCACCAGAAAAGGGCATGCTGAGCACAGGGGGGAGCCCAGCAGTCCACGGCACGAGCCTGCAGAGCAGAACACGGCAGAGCTGGTTAAGGCACGGCACAGAGGAAAGACCAAAGCTGCTTAATGTGAACTTCAGAGAAAAATAAAACACAGACTGGGCTGAGGGTCGGGGGAGAACGTCAAGAGCATCATTTCCAGGTTGTGTTTGGGGTAGGCAAGCAGAACTTACATTTTTCTCTACATTGCAAACAGGTTTGGGCAGATCCTCAGCATCCACCAACCACGGGAAATCATCCTGTGGAGGTCAGAGAGACTCCCCGGTGACCACAGGCCAGCAGTCCCCCTTTGTGGTCACCTGTCTGTGGTCATGCCCAGCTGTGGAGCCAGGGGTCTGCCTCCTGCAGAAATCCAGCAGTGGTGGGAAGAATCCAGCACGTTTCAGCGCCATGGGTGCCGGGTGCCAGCTGGATTTTTGCTGCTGCTCCCAATAAGTTAACTGGGGCATGCACTACCCGTCAATACAATCAATGGAGCAGCCTCAGCTGCTAATAAACCAAGTGCCAGAGGGCAGGAAAACCTCTCCACTGCCCAAAATATTCCCTGGGCAGTAGGGTGGGTGAGCTGCAGACCGCTTGCTTGGACTTGGTGCTGCTTTTAGTGTGCTGGGGCACCTTGTGTATTAACAGGGAAAACCTTCCTCTTCCCGGTCACTCAGCAACCTCCTTGCTCATCCCCAGTGACCTGGGCACTTCCCTGCCATGGGAAGGAGCCTGTCAGAGGAAGGGAAGCCCATGGGACCTCCTGAGGTCAGTCCTCAGTCCTGCTGATGCTCACAGCAGCATCAGCACTAAGGTCAGAGTGGGTTGTCCAGGGCTTTATTCCCTTGGGGGCTGAAAACCTCCAAGGATGGAGCATACACAGCCTCTCTCAGCAACCAGCTGTCCTCAGAATTTATGGTTTTTGTCTCAATAGTCTTCTCCATTTCCTCCAAGGTAGCAGCTACATCCCCAGCTGGTGTCAACTGCAAGCAGCACAGGTCCCAGGATGGACTCAGAAGGACTTCCCTGCTCTCCTCTAAGCCTAGACAAGCCAGACAAATTCTAAATAAATAAATTCAGATAAATTCTAAACCCCAGTAACTGCTGCAATCGCAACACCCAGTCCCACGGGCTCAGGACGAAGCTAAAAAGCTGGAAAGGATGGAAACCCCAAAGTGTGACTCACCGTTGGAGGACCCACAGGGACAGGTTGGGGATCCCGTGGAGCTGGAGGTCAGCAGTGCAGGAGGCAGGGAAGGATCTGGAAGACAGCACATCTCAGCACCCTGAGGAGCCCAGGCAGCCCCCCCCCACCTGGAATCCACAGAGCATCCTCCCAGCCCTGCTGCCGTGGCCGAGAGCAACACAGGCAACAGGGAAGCCCAGGGGCAAATCACAGGAGTCCTTGGTAATTGCGTTACTCCAATCAGTACCAATTGCTGCTTACTGATTCCAGGACTGATAATAAGAAGGGAAAATCCTCATCACGGCACCAGTCTCATGAAAAGGGAGCTCCGGCAAGGATTTAGGGATGCTGGAAGGACAAAGGGTTGCAAGGAAACCCCAATCCTTCTCCCCAGAGCCAGTGTGGGCACAAATCATCAACCCACACTCCACAAATTCATGGGGGAAGAGACTTGCACTCATCTTCCAGGTCCTAGGTTTGACTTTATCCCAAGGTAAGGCTTAGCACCCAGGGAATAATGCAGCATTAAGGAATTTGTTAGCTGTTTTCTTAATCAAAAATGGGTCCATCTCTCAGCAGCTCTGCTCCTCGTTGTGTCCCACCCCTTCCACCACAAAGCTGCAGGTGAGATCCCAGCCACGGCCCTGTGCTCCTGTAGCAGGCACCACTGCACACCCAGCAGGTGTTCTCTGCCATCAGGGGTGGCAGGTCACCTCCAGGGGCACCCATGCCTTTGTGTCCCACAGGATTGGTGCCGTGCTGGGACAACCTCAGCTCCAGCACAGCTAACAGTGAACCAAGCAACCCAAAAGCAGCCTCCAGGCAGAAACCTCAGCACTGCAAATGACATCTTGGCTGCTTTAAGCATCCTCTGACAGCTCCAGTGGAGCTGTTTCCAGAAGATTCTGCTGGGCACAGCCATCCAGCACCTGCCACATCAGACCACGGTGGTTCCTTCCTCATCACTGACCAGTCTAAGGCACTCAGGAGTTGTCTTAAAAGGCATCATGAGATGGACATTTGGGCTGCTGGGGGACTACCATCCTTGCCATCATCTCCCAAATCCTCTCTCCAGCGTGGCCAAAGCCCCTGCACCTTGTACCTGCCCTGACAGTACTAGTAAAGGAGCCAATTGAATTTTTTTTCCAGGCTGTTCTCTCCAGTGAAGCATGCACTGGTGCCAGGAGAGGCACCAATAAGCTTCTCCCACCAAAAGCTTTCCACCTCCTGATCCATGGCAGTGGAGAGCACAGCTCCATCCCCGTGTGGCCAGCTCATCTGCTAGCTCTCATGGAGATTTCATCAGGAAATTTGGTCAGGAATGTCCACAAGGATCACTCAGCATGCCGAAGGAGTAATTTCTGAAGAGCAGAGTGCCCAGATCCCAGCAAAATTCCACCTATTGCTCCCAGCTAAAAGCACATGAGGATGCAAGGAATTCCAATGCACCGATGGGGCCAATCCCAAAAAATCATCCTCTGGAGACAACAGCATTTCACTGCCCTTAAATCATCCCAGTGAGGCCACAGGGACCCAGGGGCTGGGCAGCATGCACAGCTTGATGGCTCAACTGCACTGGAGCCCTCGGGCACTTCCTTCCAGGGGGCTTGAAATTTAGTCTGGAACGGGAATGGAGGAAACACAAACACATGGACAAATCTGGGACCATCAACAGAATGCCAAGAGGAAGGAGCTGAGGATGGCTCCCTGCTCATTCCCAGCTTCTGAGTGAGCTGGTGGCACTTCCATGTGGGAGCAGCTCCCATGCCTGGTCCCACAGGGCTGGGAAAATTCCCTGCTTTTGCTCAGGCAGCACAGGATGCCCTATCCTACCATCCCAAATACCACATCTCCTACTCCATACCACTCCCCTTTCCCAAAAATACCAAAGCCTGCCCCAACACCCATCCTGCCTCTCGTGCAAACTCAGGACTTCTCCTTCCCCTCACTGGTGAGTCCCTGGCTGTTTGTGACCATCAGGAACTTTTCCTGGGATGTTTGGGACCGTGGGGCACTTGTGTGAGGTCCAAGCACTGCAGAGAGTGTGGAGAGCCTGAAGAGGTCCTCTGGCTTTGCTGCAACCTTCCAGGGAAAATTCAAGGTCTTATGGAAGACATGCTGTGCAGTGGTGAGGGAGGGATGGGATGGGAATGGCTGGGATGGGATGAGATGGGATGGGATGGGGATGAGACAGGATATGACGGGATGAGATGGGGCAGGATAGGATGGGATGGAATGAGATGAGATGGGAATGGGGATGGGATGGGGATGTTCTCCCACCATACCACCAAACCCTGATCCATAGCACACCCCACAGACAGGAATATCAGTGAGATGGCTCCACCTGCTTTGCCCCCCAGGCTGCCAGCCCCCTTTACGCTGGAGGGAACTCCTCTTCCCTCCGCTGGGGACGCAGCGGCTCTGCCGGGATCCGCTTTGTTCCGGGGTTCTGCGTGCTGCCACTCCCCGAGCAGGGAGAGAGGGATCCTCCCCCGACCTCTGTTCCCATCATCTGCCTGCCCGGGTGCTCCACGCAGACAGAGGCAATGATTTTAATGTCCCAGTGAACAAGCTGTCGGGATGCATCAGCCTCAAAGGGCAGCCTTCTGAGCTGCCTTCTCCTCCCAGGCGCTGCCTGGGCGAGGAAAACCAATTCCAGCCCCACACACACGCACGCACACACACCGCTGTCGCTGGTGCCTGTGATTTTCCAGCCTTTTCGGTAAAAATCCTTGCAAACTCTGCTTGTGAGAAGGAGGAGGCGGCGAGGGCAGGGTAGGGGTTGGAAAGGAGGTGCTGCTGGGCTGGCAGAGGGGCAGCCCCACGGGCAGAGCCCGGTGATGTGATGGGACCTGAGCTGCGGAGCCGTCAGGAGCCTGGGCAGGGATGAGCTGAGAAAAGCCATGAATAGAGCTGACATCTGCCCCCTGGGCGGGTACCTAATGAGCGGAGACATTGTCCATTTGCGGAGAAGAGGAAAAGTTAAAAGATTTCCGAGCTGACACCTGGCAGCCTCCATCGGTGCTCCTGACCAAAACAGCAAGGGAAGGAGAACGGCGGTGGGGAGCTTGAACAGGTCACTCCCGGCCTTCAGGGGCTGGGTGAGCCGGATGGCCGTGGGGTTGACATCTCAGCAGCTCATCCACGCTGCCCAAATCTCTCTGTTCGTGATTTTCTGCCACCTTAGAAGAGAAACTGCTGCTTTCTGGGAGCTGGGGGAGCGGGGGGGGTCTGGCAGGGTCCCATGTGGCCCCGTACCCCAGGAAAAGGCAGCAGCATGGCAGGGAGCACATTCCTGGGTCCAGCAGCACACTAGACCTGCTCTAGGCTGGGATCTGGGCACAGGCAAAGGCTCCTTGTGTCCCACGGTCTCCACATCCCGGGAGCAGGGTGGAACTCAGCAACGCCCCAGCCCCCAGCGTCACCCTTTCACAAACCTAGTTCCATCAGCCCCCATAAATCCAGCCTCCCTAAGCCCACGTGTCACAAGCTCTTCCCTAACTCACCCATCTCCAGCCTCTTCCCTACCCACCACCTCACACTGGTGACGAGACAGGAGAGGTGGAGCAGGAGAAGGGAGAGCCCCGTATCACCCCTACTGCCTCCCAGTTTTCCCCTCGGGAAAACCTGGCTCTAAAAGTACTTGTGAGCAGCCACCAAACACCCCCATTCCCCCCCAGATCCCACAGGGAGATGTTCTTCTCCCCACCTGCCTGCCTGCTTTCCGAAAGGGCAAGTGGATTTACAGGAAAATCGTCTCCCTGTGACTATCCTGGTTGAAAGGAGAGATCCTGGGGCATCCTCAAGGCTTTCCACCAGCCTAAAACGCAGCTTAAAAACACTGACATTACTCCACATGGTTTTTCACCAGCCCCATCAACACTCTCGAGTCTAAACACCATTACAAGCATGATTTCCACCTGCCCGGCTCCAGGGACTTTTGCTCCTTTCCAACAAATATAGCCAGAAACACCCAAAAGAAGGGAGCAGCCCTTTCCCTGGGATTGCAAACAGCAGCTGGGCTCAGGCTGCTCCTCCCTGGCACCCGCTGACCTGCTAGGCTCGAGCAGATGGAGCAGCCACAAATCCTCCCATAAGCCAGGGAAGGGACTAATCTCCTAGAGGACAAGTAGGTTGGCAAGGGGGAGAAGCTCAACATTCCACCTCTTCCTCCCTCCTCTGGCAAACCCAGCAGCACCCAGCATAGCCAGAGGGATCACAGCACCCCCGAGGGCAGAGGAGGCACCAGGAGGTTGGGTACCTGGTGGAGGCCCAGTTTGGAGGCAAGCAGACATTTAGCTCACAGCAAGCTAAGCCTTACATGCCCCACGCAGGGAGACACGGCAGCTGGCGCCTCTGTAGGGAAAACCACATCTGGTGAGCTCTTAAAACTTCCAAAATGCTCCCCAGCCATGAAAGGCTGAGGCTTCCTCAAGACTGGGAGGTCCTTGGTGGGTGTGGGATGTGGGAGAAGCAGCCACTGGGATGAGGTGGATTACCCACAGTGGAATCCCTGGTCCTTCCTCACGGTTGGAGGAGGATTAAGTCCACTGGAAAGGGTTAGTCCAAGTTCACAGGATGGGATTTGGGGAGCCAAACACACTCTCTCCAAAGCACAGACATCCCCAGAAGGATTGGGAATGACAACAAAGCCCCATAGCATAGCCTACCATGGATACCACCCCCAGCCACATTCACCCCATGTCCTTCAGAAAGGTGTTTCTGCCCAAGGACCCCAAACCAGAGGTCAGCCCAAGGACATGCAGCCTGGTCCTGGGGCCATCCACAAGCACCAACCCTCTCCAACTCATTTTCCTTCTGCTCCAGAGGCCACAGAGAGTAAGAAGGTCAGCAAATTTTGTGCCACCCTTCATTCTTCTGGGTTGTGTTTTTTTAATCCTCTCCTTTCCTTCTCGTGTCCCCTCTTCCCTTGCTTAAGGGCAGGAAATCTCCTCCTGTGTGCTGGCAAGGGACAACTGTCTCACCAGATATTGTCAACCCGAGTCAGAAAACTCTGAGGCAGGAGAGCTCTCAGAAATGCTTGGAAGGAGGAGAGGATGGAAAAGGTACAGGCTGGGATGTGTGACACCTGGGTTTGGATTGCACCCTGCACCTCGAGGGTCACAGATGGCCAGCAGAGCCTGGGGAAAGCCCTGGTGAAGTGTGACACCCAGCAGTGTGGCACAGCATCAGTGCCACCTCTCTGAGTGCCACTGCACATCCCAAGGAATGGCCTGGGACAGAAGGGGAGCCATTGGTGTGTCCCTGGGGACCACGGCCACTCAAGCTGTGCAGTCAAAACAGGCAGTTTCAAGTCCCTCACTAATCCATCCCCATGCCCTGGAGGGGAGATTTGGGGAAAATCCCAAAAATTTTTTCCAGAAAAATCTGTTTTCTAGGTGGGGAAACTGAGTCACAGAGGAAACCACCATGGACAGGCTTGCCTGCCCCATGGAGCCACACTGTCCCAGGGAAGAGCTTCATTTCCCAGATACCCTGGGCTCAGGTCATCATGCCCTGCCTTCATGTTATCAGTCCAATAAAAGCCTTTAAATAGGAAATTGTTTCCATATTTTAAAGAAAGCTTAGAGACACAAAGTGAGTAAGCATCCCTGGAGGTCTCTGGCCCAGCATCCCACCCCAAGCAGGGTCACTCCAGAGCTGGATTAGGCTGCCTGGCATGAAATGACTCTACCCTGAGACCTCAAAACTTTTCCCAAGCCCTCCATTTTCTGCCTGCACACAAGGAGATGTTCCCTGGATGCCCTCACCCGCTGCCATCACCAAAAGGCCTAGTTTTTATCTTTGTCAGAGCACAACAGGCAGCAGGGACCTCATCACAGATCATCACCTGGATAAAAGGGGACCACTCCATGGTGGTGCTCACAGTGATGACATCCCTGTGCCCATGGTTGTGACCCCATGCCCACAGC
>VXBQ01007744.1:109284-125082 GCA_013400175.1 Phainopepla nitens
CCCTGCCCCTGTTCCTGTGTCTAAACCTGCTCCTCCCCTGCCCCAGCCCCCCCTCTAGCTCCTGTCCCTGCCCCAGCCCCTCCACTGCCCTCTCCCTGATGGAGCCCCTGTTCCTGCCCCTCAACCGGCTCCTCCCGTCCCGGCTCCTGCTTTTCCCCCCACTCCCACTCTGTCCCTACTGCTGCCCCCGCCCCTTCACCGCCCTCGCCCCACTACAGCCCCTGCTCCTGCCCCTAAACCAGCTCTGCCCCTACCCAGTCCCTGCCGCTCCGCTGTGGTGGCTGGGGCGCTCCCAGGTGACACTGCTCAGGGTGACACTGCTCGGGGTGACTCTGCCCAGGGTGACTCTGCCCAGGGTGCTGGCACTGCCCGGCTGCCCAGCATCGCCCTGGACCCACATCCTGTGGAGCTCCTGCACCCGGACCCGGCTGCCTTTCGGGGAGGGACCCAACCCTGCCACCGTCCTGGCCATCGGGGATGGACAGACAGGTCCCACCTGCCCGCGGGAGGGACAAGGTGGGGACAGGCAGCTTGCGGACACGTCTGCTGTGGTCTGGCCACCCTCGCCAGGGCCACCTGGGGGGCTCACTAGGGCTGGAAGCCCCTGGGTGGGAATATCCAGGGCTGCCTGCACCTTACAGGCTGGCTTGGGTGGGGCGGTGTGCGACAGTCCCCGGACGTCTGGGATCCTGCTGCCGCACTTCCAGGCGGGAACATATAAATATTTCAGCGGAATAGCCGAGTCCTGTCAGCTTGCATTTGCTTCTGGCAGGGTGAGCGCTGGGAAAGGGGGAGGAGAGGCGGGGAGAGAAGACGCCCTCGGAAGATGGGTCATCTCCCGGGAGATGGGGCAGCAGCTCCGGGGCCCGGTTCTCGGGGGGCTCCCCCTCCTCTAGGGATGCTCTTCCCTCCGGGAGAAGTGCACGGCCGCGCTTCAACCCCTCCTGGTGCTGGATTTATGGGACGGCCGGACTCATCCCATAAGCAGCTCTCGGGGGCTGCTGCCAAGCTGGGCGGGGGGATGAGAAGTCTCGGGAGCTCTGCTTGGAGCACAGCGTGCTCCTCGGTCCTTCGGGACCCTCTGGGATGCGGCACAGCGCAGACTGGAACAAATCCACCCCCAGGAATCGAAAGGGGCACGGAAATAAATCCAAACAGCCCTGAGTATCATAAATCAGCGGAGGGAGCCAAGGCAGGGGCAGCGTCCCCCAGGTTCCGCAGCCCAGAAGCCACGGCAGATGGGCGAGGAGCTGACCCCGGCCGAGGGCAGTGCAAAAGCGGGTCCTTCACTCCCTGCCGATGCTTTCGGAGGGATATTTGTCCCTGCAAGGGACTCAGAGGTGCCGGCGCAGCTCCGTCCCAGGGGCGGCCGGGCTTTTCCCGTCCCTCCTCCTCCCCTTCCTCCCGCCCGCTGCACTGTGGGGTTTGTAGTCCCCGCGCCGCCCCGCACCCGTGGCGCGACTACATTTCCCGAGGTACCTCGTCACCCTCCTCCTCCCNAGGTACGCGGTGCGCGGTGCGGGAATCGCGGCGGCTTGCCCGGCGGGGTCCCTGGGATGCCGGCAGTGTTGTTTCTCCCGGGTGCTGGGGGTGTCTGCCGGGCGTGCTGTGCTGTTTCCCCCCGCCTTTGTTTCAGGGTGAGCAGGTGCCGCGTACCCCCAACACGCTCCTCTGCCGAGTGCGCCCCGCGCCGCCCGCAGCGCCCGTCCCTTGGTGCTGGGCGGTGGGAGGCAAAGAGGTGCCCGCAGGGTGGCGAGGGTGTGTTTTCAGGAGCTTCCCAGCCCTCGTTTTAGGGAAGGCGCCCCAGGGTTTCGCGCGCCCCATTCGGCGTGGCAGCTCCCCACAAAACGCGTGGTGCCTTGGCGGTGTCACTTGTATGCCACCGACAGGCGGCTGGGGGGAGAGCATCCCCACCATCCCCAGGGCTGTCCCCTCCGGACTGCGGTGGCCGTGGCTGTGCAGGGAACTGAGCCTGAGCTCGGCCACCCGTGTCGCCTGTGACCCGGTACTGACAGCGGTGTGTGGCGTGACAGTGATCCATCATGTCAAGGTCACCGCCCGATAACCCAGTGATAAACAGGTTCACGCGGTGATAACAGACCGGCTGTGCTCCCTGTCCCGCTTCTCTCCACTCCCTGGCTTGTGCTAGGGATGAAAGATAGAGCATTCCCTGGGACTCGTGCCCTCTCACCCCGGGCAGATCAGCTCCGTGGATGTTCTGGAGAAGGGGAATTGGGTGCGGCCACATGGGTTGTGGTCCGGAGTCCCTTTGTGTGTGGGGACACACATGCTAGGAGTTAGGGGCTGGAGCCAGTGCTCCTGGGAATGCAGCAGCTTCGTGGAGCTGCATCCTGGATTTAGGTGTGGATGGTCTCCTGTGGGCCGGCAATGCCTGTGTGTATCCCTCCTGGATGGACACGGCAGGAAATAGGAGCAGACATCTCATAGGGGTCGTGGCGCACACTGTGGCAAGCGGCTGCTTCAGGTGACATCCACAGCCCAGCCTGGGGACAAGAAGGCAGTGGGGCAGAGTCCAGACACTCGCAGCTGACAGTGGCCCTGGCTCGGTGCTGGGGTGGGTGTTTGGCAGGGGCTAGCCCTTGCTCCTTGCCCTTTTTGCCACAGCGAGGGGGCCAGGGCTCCAGCCAGTGCTGGACAGGCTCACTGGGTGGCGAGTGAGGGAGCGCCTGCCTTGATCCCCAGAGATCTGTTTAGGAGGTGGGGCCTGTTTGCCCATCCCTGCTTTCCGGCACGCAAGTGTTTTGGTGATGCTTAGGCACCAGTGCTGAAATCCCATGGGAATGCTGCTGGAGCAGTGGGTCCTCACTGGGGCAAATGGGCACTCGGCTTCCTGTAGGTTTAGGTCACCACCAGCTTTCCTCTGTCCGCAATGGTGCTGGCTCATGTCCCCGTTTGTCCTGTGTTATCCAGCAGCAGCAGGGGATTATCCCCAAATTTCACCATGCAGGATCCAAGCGAGACACAGACTGGGACCATGAACTCACTTTTTAATGACTGTGAGTAGTTGTTCTGTGGTTATCAGGGTAATCAGGTTTCTAGACCTTGCTCCCGTGGTGTGTATTGGCATAGGTTGAATTTTATGGCAGGAAAAGTCACCTCGGTGACTTCTGGTGGGAGTGGGGAGCGCTGGGAGGACACCCAGTCCAGGCCTCCTCTTGTCCCTGCCCTCATCCCATGACCACTAATCAGGTCTCCTGGTGCTGCCAGCTTTCCTGCAGCCAAACCTCAGGCTCTGAGCTTTTAATCCCCCTCTGGACCGTGAATCTCGTGGCATTTTGCATTCTCCCCAGGCTGGGCATTGTGTGCCACCGGGAAGAGCCAAGGGGCAGCCTCTTGCCTGTGGCTCAGCTGAGGTCTTGCCAGCCACCCAGCTACTGAGTAACAGGGGCGGCCCCGTGCCCGGTGTGCACATTAACTCATCTCCACAGCCAGCACATTCCTGTGCCATTCCCTCCGGATCATCCCCAACGCAGGGCATCTGCATCCTTCTGCCTCTGCAGCTCAGAGGGAGGTGTTGCTCCAGGAAGTGGCAAAACCCCGGTGGGTCTTAAAGGGAAGGAGAAGAGGGTGGTGGGAGCTGAGGATGCCCCACTGTGGATCCAGATGCTCCGTGCATCCAGGCTCCGGATGCACGTGATGTACGAGTGCCGCCCGAAATGACCCCCCCTGCCTCTGCACAGCGAGACGCACGGCTGCTTTTCTTCTTCCCAGAACATCTCCTGGGGAGAAGGTAGTGGTATTTATTTGCCTTGCGATTCTGGAGGAATTCTGAGCCTGTGCCAAATGCTGCTTTTTCCACAGAAACTGCAGCACCCTGATTTTCCATGCGTCCGAGAGCGCCTGCGGACAGAGAGGGGCTGCGTGGTCCAGCAGAGCCTGTGTAGCTGAGGGCTCCCGGGATAATGCCGCTGTCCTGCTGCAGAGCTGTGCCCAAGAACGATGGTGCCAAAAAGCCAGCGTCAGAGACAGCGCCAGACCAGCGCTGGAAGCTACAAGTCTTCTACCTCTGCTTCTATGGCTTCATGACACAGATCCGGCCCGGGGAGAGCTTCATCACCCCCTATCTGCTCGGGGCTGACAAGAACTTCACAAACACAGAGGTGAGCTGTGGGCACCCACTCTGGTGTCCCCCTTTAGGGCCACGGCCACCATCCTGGGGCTGCCCAGAGCATCCCTCCACGCTTCTGGGGTGCACAGGGGTGTGTCGTGTCCTGGCCGTGGAGGTGTGTGGTGACTTGTGGTGGTGCTTTCTGGGCAGGGGAGGTGGTGTAGTACAGGGCCCTGTCTCACTTGGCTGTGAGGTCACCCTGTCCCCTGAGTCCCAGGCTTAACTTGCCCTGGCATAAAACCTCGTGCCCAGGCTGGCAACTGATTTTGGGGGCAATGTGTGACACCTGCCCACCTGAGCAGCCTGTGGGATGGTGGGAGGGTGCTGGGCTAGGAGAAGCCATGCCCCATCCCACTGGAGAGACTTTTTCATGATGGCACAGTGCACTGCCAGGTCACTGGCAATGATGGGGTTAGACAAGGAGGGGCCACAATGTCATTGTCTCCCAACCAAGGGATGCTGGCCCCGATCCCAGCCGGCTGCTGCGCCTGTGGGAACTCTGCATTCCCAACACGGGAAGGGGCCGAGGCTCAGCCAGACCCCCAGCCGAGCACGCTGCTGGTCCACATTCCTCCCCGAGGAGCTGTTGCCACGGGGGTCAGCAGCCGGTGCCCACACCCTCCGAAGGGTGGGGGGCATCCCCAGGGACGTGCCCAGCGCTCAGCCCCTCCTTGTCCTCATGGCAGGTGACCAATGTGATCACGCCGGTGCTGTCCTACTCGTATATGGCCGTGCTGGTGCCCATCTTCCTGCTGACGGACTACCTGCGCTACAAGCCCGTGCTGGTGCTGCAGAGCCTGAGCCACATCTCCATCTGGCTGCTGCTGGTGCTGGGCACCTCCGTCCTGGCCATGCAGATGATGGAGTTCTTCTACGGCATCACCATGGCCGCCCGCATTGCCTACTCCTCCTACATCTTCTCCCTGGTGGCCCCGTCCCGCTACCAGCGGATGGCCAGTTATTCCCGCTCCGCCGTGCTCCTGGGGGTCTTCACCAGCTCTGTGCTGGGCCAGCTCTGCGTCACCTTGGGCGGCGTCCCCTTCCTCACCCTTAACTACGTCTCCTTGGGCTTCGTCAGCTTCGGCCTCATCCTCACCCTCTTCCTCGAGAGGCCCCGGCGCAGCCTCTTCTTCAACCGGCCCGGGGGGACCGAGGCCGCCGCTGCGCCCACCGAGCTGGACCGGATGGCCGGGGGGGACGGCGGGGAGGGGACGCGGGGCTGGCGGGACATGGTGCTGTGCCGTATGCTGCGGGAGCTGGGAGCGCTGGCCAGGCAGCCCCAGCTCCGCCTCTGGTCCCTGTGGTGGGTCTTCAACTCGGCTGGCTACTACCTGATGCTGTACTACGCACACATCCTCTGGAACAAGATCTCCCTCACCACAGACAACCGCCGGGTGTACAATGGAGGCGTGGATGCTGCCTCCACGCTGCTGGGTAACTCGCCTGGGATGGGGACACAAGGGGTGTGGGGGGACACTCACATCCTGCTGCCTCCTGTGGGAATGGCTGGGGACATCAGAGAGGCAGGGGGCTGCTGCTGTCCTGCTGCACCCCTTGGGAATGGTGGTCCTTACGGAATTTTTGGTGGTTTGGCATTGGGGATGACGGGATGGTCACTGGGCTGGGTCCCAGCCTAGGCAGGGCAGGGGATCCTTGAGGTTCTCACAGTATCCTTCATCCCTCCCCAGGAGCCATCGCCTCCTTCGCGGCCGGCTACATGAAGATCCGCTGGACGCTGTGGTCAGAGCTTGTGATCGGGGTGGTGACGGCATTCCAGGCAGGATTCCTCCTGCTCATGAACTCCACCACCAACATCTGGCTGTGCTATGCTGCCTACATCCTCTTCCGTGGCTCTCACCAGTTCCTGGTGCCCATTGCCATGTGCGTGGTGCTCCTGGGGACCCGCTCCCACCCCTGCGGCCGGGTTGATGCTGCGGGTTCACCAGTGCTCCCTTTTTTCCCAGTTTCCAGATTGCTACCTCCCTCTCCAAAGAGCTCTGCGCTCTGGTCTTCGGTGTCAACACCTTCTTTGCCACCGTGCTGAAGACCATCCTCACCCTCATCGTGGCTGACAAGAGGGGCTTGGGCTTATCTGTGCATCCCCAGGTAGGGATGGGGGGGCACCTAGGATGGAGGTGGTCCCTGAATGGTGAGGGATGAAGGGAGGGCTCCAAGTGCTGTTCTCCTTTCTCTCCTCTTTTGCAGTTTTATGTATATTTTGGCTACTTCACACTGCTGGCTGTGGTCTACCTGCTGGCGGCAGTCTACCTGCTGGTGGCTACTGGAGTGGGTGTCCAGCCCAGCCACCGCAGGCAGCCAGTGGAGCTGGCCCTGGCCAAGGAGCCGTGCCAGCTCCCAGTGGAGATTCCAGTGGAGAAAAGCCCGGAGGCGGGCACCGTGCGAGCCTGAGCGCTGGCACCGCGACACCGTGGCCGGCTCTTGGCTCCCGAAGTGAGCATTGTCATCGCCACCGTGTGCTTGGTGTCCTGTCCCACTGCTGGTCCTGGGTGCTGTTCTGTGGAGGATGTAACCCTTGGGACACGTTTTCTGCTCCCTGAGGACAGGGCTGCGCCCCTTCCCTGTCCCCACACACAGAGCGGGGGCGGGATTCCCGTGGTGCCGCCGCCGTGTGCCGTGCAGGGGTATGGATGGGGACCCGCTGCATCCCCATCATGGCACGGAGCCAGGCTACAAGAGAATGTTTCTTTATTCAGTGCCTTTAGAAAATGGTTTATAGGACACAACGGATGACAAAAAAATAATATAAAGATCCACAGGCTTTAAATTGCATTAATTACACAAAATACAGTAGACTGTAAGAAACAGAGACTGTGTGACTCGCACAGCTTTTATGGTAATAATTTCCATACAATAACAAAAAAAGCTAGTTACAAACTTCTCTCTTTTCTTTTTTTTTTTTTGGTTTTTTCTTTTTAGCACCTTGGATTTGCCCACACCAATTCCAGCCAGCTTTGCTGTGCCTTCTCCATTTGAGCCCAGCAAAGGTGGCACAGGGAGGGGGGTGGCAGTGCCTGCCCTCGGTACCACACGTGCTCAGCATGCACACACACAGAGAAACACGTGCCAGGGGCACAGCTGGCCACGCCTCGGGGCCACCCTGTCACCCCACTACCTGTGCTGGGCTGGCTTTGGCTGTACCTGGGCTGTGGGGGCACAGCCAGGGGTCCCCAGGGTGCGTGGATGGGATGGGGGATACCGGACCCCCACCAGAGCTCTGCTAGCTGGGAGGTGGAGGTGAGGATGATGATGGGATGGTCCTTACCTGGGGAGGATGGAGACCATCTGGGAGAGCCCCAGCATCGCCATGAGACAGTTCCTTGGGCGGGATGCTGGGGTCTTGGCTGGAGAAGACCCCATGGCCTCAGCAGCAAGGATTTGGGTCCAACCCCAAGCTCCTGGTGAGGACAGTGCAGGGCCAGGGGGCCAGGGGGCAGAGAGAGGCCCCACAGGCTTTTGGGGGGGACAGTCCGCATGGCACCACTGAAATCTCCCTGCCGAGCATCCTCCCAGCCAGCCAACCCAAAAAGAGCATCCGAGCAGGGAGGGGAACAAGCTGAAGTGGTTAAATATTAGGAGTTAGAAGAGGAGGAGGAAGGCCACCAGCCCACGGCTGCCCTGCCCCAGGTGGGACCTGAGCCCCTGCCGACCCAGGGCAGAGGCCATGGCAATACTCTTTGGCTTCAGGTCTGTGGGGGAAGGAAACCCTGCAGGGCGAGAGCAGGTGTGTGGAGGGGGCTGAGGGGCCCAGGGATGCCGGGGTGCAGGCTGGTCCGACCCTCCCTGGGGACATGGGGGATACCCAGGGGGTGCCAGGGTGGGGATCACTTTTTGGCGGCGGTCATGAAGCTGTTCTCGATGCAGAGGACGATGAAGGCGTGCTGGCAGCTGCTGGCCGCCTGCTCCAGCAGTTTTCCAGAAGTCAGCAAGGAAGCCTGGCCAGTGACCGCCTGCTCCTCTGTCCGCCACGTCTCGCAGTAGCTCTCGGGCAGGCGCCGGCCCTTGGCATCCGAGCCGTGCCAGACGCTCTTCTGCGGCCTGGAAGGGTGAAAGGTGGGGGGCTGCTGCTGCCCCGCCGTGCTCCAAACCCCATTTCCCCCTCGCTCAATCCTGCACTCACCATCCCGCATCCCGCAGGACATCCCGGCCGTCGAAGGAGAGGATGCGGGCGCCGGCTCTGAGCGGAGCCCCGCTGCCCGTGAAAAGGGCTTCCCAGTTATTGAAGAGCACTTCATCCTGGTGGGAATGGTGGGAAAATGGAGGAGGGGGTTTAGCCCTGCCTGCACCCCAAGAACATCCCCGAAACTCCAAGCCCCAGCAGCCTCTGGGTAGGGGATGCTTCATGATGGATGGGGGCTTTGCGACGCTCTGCATCCCAGACCTTGGTGGTGCTGGCTTAATAGCTGGACTCGATGATCTTAAAGAGATCTTTTCCAACCTTAATGACCCTGCTATCCTTTTCTACGATCCCTCAGAGCTTAGGGAGTGTGGGGAAGGGGATGGGGACACCCATACCTGCAGGTTGACGATGGGGACGGTGGCGCGGTCGGCCCTGCGCACGATGCTGTAGAGGTCCTGCAGGCGCGAGGACAGGAAAGCGCGGAAGGTGCCGGCCAGCCCGACCTGCCGGGCTTGCTGGAAGCACTGGAAATCGGCGCCCCGGATGCCACGCATGCCGCCGCTCAGCGGGGTGTTCAGGGCCACCAGGTGAAGCTGCCAAGAGGGGACAACAGGGCTTGAGAGACGCGGCGTTGGCCACCACCATCAGCTGCCCTCGGCCGGCGTGCGGCACTCACGGCGGGCTGGAAGTCCTGGTGCACGTGGGCGGCCACGGGGGCGGGATCCGGCCGGCGGTGGATGTAGTACCCATTGATGAGCTCGTGCTGGTGGTGGAGCAGGGGCTGCTCAGGCAGGCGGTGCTGGTTGGCCACCACCTCGTCCCCACGCCAGGGACGGGCGGTGGCCGGGGGGACGTGGTTGCGAAGCGGGTGCAGGGGCCCGCGGGGCTGGGAGCCGGCGTAGTGAAGGGTGGGCGGCTTGTCGTACACCTCGTTGTCCTGTGGAGGGGGACACGGCATGAGGTGGGGGGCGAGGTGCCCCAGGCGGGGAAAGGGATGGAGATGGAGAATGTTTGAGATGGATGGAGATGGTTGGGGTTGGATGAAGGTGGGCATGGAGATGGTTGGAGATGGGCTGAAGATAGATGAGGACGGAGGATAGGGATGGGATTGGGAAGGAGGATACGTGGGGAACAGAGGACTCACCAGAGCCGAACTGGGGATCAGGTTGTGCTCCTCCAGCTGCAAGGGTTATAGCCCATCAGATCTCAGCTGCCCCCCTCTCCTCTTCCTCGCACAGGGGTGGGGGGACCCCGCGCACCAGCAGGAGTCACCGCCGAGCCCCCGGCGCGGCGCTGTCCGTGCTCCCCTCACGCCGGGCAGCGCGGCCCCGGCCGGGCCCCCCTCCGGCCCCCCACTCACCAGCACCCTGCGGAAGCCCCCGCGCAGGCGCACGTAGAGGTCCTGCCGGTCGCTCAGGAAGACGAGGCTGCCCTCGGGCAGCTCATGCGCGGCGCTCAGCATCGCCTGGTACGTGGGCACGGCCCGGAGCTGCGGGCACAGCCCGGGGCGAGGCTCAGGGATCGGCTGCCTGCACCGCGGGCAACCCCCGCCCGGAGCCCCAGGGACTCACCCCCAAGGACGTCCCGCCAGTGCCTGGGGGTCCGGGGGGTCCTGGTGGTCCCGGGGGTCCAGGGATGCTGACAGCTGTGGGGGAAGGAGGGTGAGATGGAGAGACGTGCAGCACGGGGAGGAATGCAGAGCTGCAAGGAGGGATGCATGGGATAGCAGCAGGGATGATGGGGGTGGCAGGGAGGGATGCAGTAGAGCAGGTACTCACCTTGTCTGTGGGGACCTGGAAAGGAGGGCGGCCCAGGCGGACCAGGAGGGCCAGGGGGGCCCTGCCGCCCCTCGTACCCAATACCAGGGGGACCCTGAGGTCCTGGAGGCCCCGGTGGCCCAACAATACTGTCCCCCTTGGGACCCTAGGCAGTGTGAGAGAACATCTGTTGGAGCAAAGCCCCCAGGGATGCCTTCTCCTCTGTGCCCCCCCTTCACTCCCCACCCCATGAGGTACTCACCGGCAGCCCGGGGTATCCCTGGGGCCCTGGAGGCCCTGGAAGTCCAGAGACTCCAGGGCTGTAGAGTAGGGTGCTGCCTGGCTCGCCCTTCTCACCCTTGGGACCTGCATCCCCCTTGTCACCCTGTGGGACAGCACAGCCTTAGGGTGAGCAGCTGGGGTGCACTGGGTACCCCAAATCATGCTGGGTTCCAGCTGCCAGCGTCCAAAGAGCTTACCCGCAGGCTGGTACCGAAGTGAGTCGCGTCATAGGGGAACTGGCCTGTGGAGGGAGGGAGAGGAGGGGAGAGGAGGGGAGAGGAGCCAGGATGGGCATGAGCCACCCCCTGCCTGCCTCTGCCAGCAGGGACCCGTCACCTACCTGGGGGTCCTGGGGGTCCAGTGTCACCTTTCTCTCCCTTTTGTCCTGGAAACTGGTGGAAACCTGTGGGGAACAGCAGACATGCCATCTCAGAGCTGCAGCTCTAAGGAAGGGAGGGAGGTTTCTCCCCAGCCCTGCTTTGCCAAGGTTCCCTGAACTGCCTAGAGGGGCTGGGAGAGGGACACCCCCTTACCAGGGAACGCCGGATGGCTGGAGTCGCTGAAAGTCTGTGGAGATGCAAAGGAAATGGCTGCAGAGACAGCAGCATCCTCGGGGACCCCTCCCTAATGCTGGTGACAGTCCCACAGGCCAGCCCCAGCCAGGACGTCACCAGATCATCCTCAGTGCCCTCCAGGCAGGCAGGGGACACTGGGGGCCCAGTCACCAGCGTGTCCACCATGATGATACTCACATTGCCATTGTTGTAGACTATGCTGCCAGGTGGCCCAGGGGGCCCAGGGGGTCCTGGGGGGCCTGGGGGACCCTGTGGGGGGCGAGAAGATTTGTCAAGGTCCTGCAAAGCGAACAGTTCACACCACGGACAGGGACGATCAGTCCCTGAGAGAAGGAGACGAGCCCTTTGCCTAAGGGATTGGGGTCCTCAGGAAGACCCTCGAGGTGTGTGCCCCTCCCTGCAGGGCCAGCTGGGGGGTCACAGCAGTGCTCACCCGTGAGCCCGGCACGTCCGCGGGGTCACCCTTCTCGCCCTTCAGCCCGTTCATGCCGGGACGTCCCTGCGGATGAGCAGTACAATGAGCCTCGACCCCGTCCCCCTGCCAGCCCCCCAGCGTCACATCTGCTGCTCCAGAGCCAGCTCTGGCACCCCGGCACCGCCCCATCCCTCAGGGACACGGCAGGGTGTGGGGCTCAGCGGCTGCGGACGGGGAGGAGGACGCGGTGGAGGCGACGGACACAAACAAACCGGGAGCAGGTCTTACGGGTCTGCCCGGAAAGCCGATCTCTCCCTTCACCCCTGCTCGTCCCGGGGGACCCTGGAAGGGAGAGGAGACGAGGATGAGGGTGCTCAGTATGAGGGCACCCCCTCTGCCTAGGATCATTCCCGTCCCTCCCCGTGGGATACAAGGAGGAGGATGGTGATAGTGACTTACCGATGGTCCCATGGGGCCCCGCGGCCCAGGCTCCCCCTGTAAACAGTGGAGAGGAAAGGGCATCACCGCTGGGGCCACCTGGCACCTGGCCCATGGGGATGTGCCCCCCATTCCTGCCAGGAACCTACCTTTTCTCCTTTCACCTTGGCAGTGACCACGGTCCCATCGGGGCTGATGATGACGCCGGGCTCCCCCTTCTCCCCCTGCAAGAGAAGAGGAGGTGGGAGGGGACATGGAGGGACCAGGCTCCCTCCCGTGACAGGGCTGGTGTCACCTGGCGGCCAGGTAGAATGAGGGACCAGGCATGTGACCATTGCATGGGATGCAGGTGGCCTGGAGCAGTTACCTTCAGCCCTGGGGCACCCTGGGGACCGGTTGACCCCTGGTCTCCTTTCGGTCCCACCGGACCCTGCAGGAAAGGGACAGAGCCCAAATCATTCCCAACCCACTAAAGACAGGCTCCAGACTCCCCACATCCATCACCACCGCTCTGCAGCAAAGCACGGCAGGACTGGCAAGCACAGCTGTCACCAGGGCCACCCCACGGTCCCCAGATGTGTCACCAACTCACCGGGAAGCCAGCGAGGCCTGGTCTGCCCTGCAGAGAGAAGCAGAGATGCTCCTAAGAGCAAACCCCCTCTTTCCAAAAACAGGGTGCCCTTCTGGCACTGCTGAGGGGTGGGCATAGGTGGCAGGAGGGCACCTACCTCTGGACCAGAAAAAGCTACCATGGACTTCTGCAAAAACAGACAAAATGTTTTTTTTTTTTTTTCCCTAATCTTGGCTCTGAGGGTCAGAGCTGCTCCCTCATGATGGTTGCTGGAATACCCCTTCCCCTGCCCTGTGCTGAAGCCGGGTGCCACCACTTACATCTTCACTAGAGACAGTGATGACTTGTCCCGGGGGACCAGGTGGGCCAGGGGGGCCAGGCAGCCCCACTCCGTCTTGGCCTCGCTCTCCCTGGAAGACACAAGCCATCAGCTCAGGGCCACCACTGGCTGGTCCCCGTCCCCAGCTTGGTGGCACCTACCTTCTCACCGGTGCTGCCTTTGTCACCTTTGGGTCCCTGGAAAGAGGAGCAGGAGGGAGTGAGCACCACACGGAGACAGACTCTGGCTCACAAGTGCAGACCCCCTCCCACCTCCGGCTCAAAAAAATCCTTCAGGCAACCCCACCTCTGCCTCCAGCTCCAGGCAACAAGCCAGGCTGCGATGATTTTGGGTGGAGGTGATGGCCAGTGGGGCGGCAAGGTGGTGGGGGGACAGGATCCTAAGGAGTGTGGATCCCTGCTACGTGGTGAGCTAGGTTCCACAGCAGGGAGGGGGAATTTTGGCTGCTGGCGATGGAGCTGCTGCAACCGAGGGTGCCCTGCCTGGAGTCGGGGGGGGTCTTCTGGAGCTGGGGGGCTGAGGCTCCTACCTGTGGTCCAGGGAAGCCCTCCAGGCCAGGGCGGCCATCCACGCCAGGCATGCCATCATCTCCCTGCAATGGGAGAGGGAAAGGGCGGGATGAAGCCCCAAGCTGGGGAGCACAGGGGTCCTGCCCACTGCCCTGCACACCCAGGTGCTGGCACACAGCCATCCCAATCTCCCAGGGCTCCTACCTTTGGTCCGGGCAAGCCGGGCTGTCCGGGGCTGCCGACTTCTCCCTGCGAGGAAAGAGGTGTCAGAGGCATCCCTAAAGGCTGCCTGCAGGCATCCTACACGGACGGACCAAGAGCACGTCGGAAGGGTTCCTCACCTTCAGTCCTGGCGGTCCCGGCACACCCTGCAAGCAACAAGGGGACCATAAGCACTGGGTGATGGCAGGGGACACGGTGGCAGGGAAACACCCCAGGGAGCCCGGGATGGGGACGAGGGAAAGGGCAGGAATGGCCCTACCTGTGGTCCCTCAGGTCCAGGTGGTCCAGGAGTGAATGACAGCCCTGAGCCCTCCATGTCACCCTAAATGCAGGAGGAAGGGGCTGAGCTGTGTCTGTCCCCGGCTCCAGCTCATCCCCCCGCCCCCACCACTGCAGTGGCCACTCACAAATCCAGCCTCGTAGCCTGGCCCCGGTGGTCCCGGGGGGCCGGGGGGCCCTGGCTGCCCTCGGGGTCCGATGGGCCCGGGAAGGCCAGCTAAGCCCATTTGTCCTGGGCGTCCTGCTGGTCCCATTTCTCCTTTGTTGCCCTGCAAAGGGGACAAGAAGGGGACAGATGGAAGGTGGCAGTGGTCACTGCCTGGGGCCTGCAAGCAGGAAGCAGAGCATCCCCTCCCAAATCCCCTCTGGGACAGGACATAGATGCTCTCCCTGATTCTCCCCTATCTCGGGGCTTTGTGGGAAGGGGCATTGCCCAGCTCGGGCACCCTCCATCCCACCAGCTCCCCCATGTAATGTCCACAGTGGCCACCAGAGGCTCGTCTAAAATCATGAATGGGAATGTTTTTGCACGTGAGGCTGGCTCCAGCGCTGCAGCAGAGCTCAGTGCCATAAAGGCACTCTCGCAGACATTCCTGGGATTGCAACGGGTCTGGAAGCGACAGGATTGGACCTTACACCCGTTGCCACCTGGGTGCTGTAGAAGTGCAGAGAGTTAGAATTAAGGTTAAAAAAACCCTTAATTTTTGAGGTTTTTGCCCCCAGCTCAGGCTGCAGTGCATGGTCATCCCAAGACATAGCATCCGAGCTCTAAGGGGTTCCCAGCAAACCTTTACTTCCACCCTTGGGGATGCAGGGTGGACAGAAGCTGGAGCAAGCAGGCAGGAGAGAGCTATGCCTAGAAGATGACGTGTTTTCCAGTGGGGTGCGGGCACCCTCCAAGCAAACTCTCCTCTGTGTCTTGAAACACCCCCCTTGGTTTTCCTGCCCACTTTCTGATGTGGCAGTGCCTGGAGCAAATCCCAGGCAGGGTGGCAGGAGCCCTGTGACTATCCTTTGTGGGGTCAGCAGCTCCATGCACCTTTGAGCTGTGCCTCTGATCTGGGAGGAACACAAATAGCAGCATCGCCCTCCCCATTTCTGTGCAAGAGGGCTCCCCCAGGCAACACTGCTTGCAACTGCCTCCAGTCTGCAATGGAGAACCCAAAAAACCCCAGCCCAGGCACAGTACCTTGGGTCCCGGCAGGCCAGGCAGGCCGAGGTCGCCCACATCACCCTGGGAAGGAGAAGGAGAAGGAGGGAGAAGAGGGTGTGAAGAAGCAGGAGCAGAATGGTACTCCCCAGCCCAGGAACTGGGGCCTCCCAGAGATGTGCCAGGGGTGCCAGCTGCCCTGTGGGACAGCTGTGACAAGCTCCTGGGGCACGTGGGGCAGGGGACACTCACCCGCTCTCCTTTGGGCCCTGGCTGCCCAGCCTCCCCGTCTCTTCCTGGAGGACCCTGAGGACCCTGTAAGATCCCAGGAGTTGGCTCCAGCGCAGGAAAACCCCGCAGGGCTGGTGGGCACCGAGCCCCCCACCACCACAGGGTGGCCCTGGGGTGGGTCCCCTTGGCCACCCCATAGACCTACCACTGGCCCCGGGGGCCCAGGGATCCCGTCCCTGCCTGGCAGCCCCGGTGGTCCTGGCAGGTCCGTGCGGTTCATCCCAAACCGTCCTGGCTCCCCTGGCAAACCGGGCACGCCAGGTGGCCCTGGGGGACCAGGTGGCCCTCGTGGACCCTAGAAGAGACATGGGGGGGCCATGGCCGAGGGTGTCCCCCCACTCCCAGCTGGCAGGACAGGCACTCAGCCCCACTCACCCGCAGGCTCTCCAGGTCACCGCCGAAGCCAGAGCCCTCCATGTCGATGAAGGTCTGGGGGAGAAGCACGAGGGGCATGTCAGGGCACCCGGTGGCACTGGGGTTTGCCCAGGGGCTGGTTGCAGCATTTTGCACCCTTATGGCCTGACGGACCTCCCCCCCCATCCCTCAAATCCCTGTGTCCCAGGGGGCACCCACCAGCTTGTCGGTCTTGGAGGAGGGTCCCGGCGGTCCCGGAGGGCCAGGTGGTCCAGGGGGGCCCCTGGGCCCCACGCCTGGGTCACCCTGGCACAGAGGAGAGAGCGTGGTTTGAGGGTGCAGCCGAGC
>VXBQ01007744.1:125140-142113 GCA_013400175.1 Phainopepla nitens
GTTCTGCCCCCCAACACCAGCACTCACCTTCTCCCCCTTCAGGCCTGGCTCTCCCGGCATCCCGGGGAACCCCGGGGGCCCCATTTCACCCTGCAAAGGGGAGTAGTGGGGGCTCAGCAGGTGGCAAGGCAAGGGGGTGGCCATCCCCCATCACCCTGCCACCCCCTCCACCCCACTTACGGGTTTGCCGTCCTCGCCAGGATCTCCCTAGGCGTGGCAGAGAGGGAACAGGTCAGTGTGCAGGTGGGTAGGGTGGGGGACAGGGGACACCCTGTGTGGGGGTGGAATTGACTCACAGGCTCGCCGTCCCTGCCGGGGGCTCCGTCCTTCCCCGGTGGCCCTGGGGGGCCGGTGACCTGCTCCACCACCGAGCCATCAGCACGCCCAGAGACGGTCCCAGGGGGTCCAGGGTCACCTGGTTCTCCTTTTTGGCCCTTAGAGCCAGGGTAGCCAAATCCAGCACTGCCCTAGGGAGCAGGAGGAGATGGGGATGGTTGGCAGCCCGGGTAGGGATGGCTCTGTGCCAGCTCCGCCAGCGATGCTCACCTTGATGCCCAGGTCTCCTTTCTCCCCCTGAGGATCAGAAACAGAGAGAAGTGTGTGTCAGACATAGACAGGTTACTGGCACCCTCGAGCCCCCAGGGACCAGCTCTCACCCACCTTTTGCCCCTTGACACTGCCTGGCCCTACGATGCCACCGGTCCCCGAGTCCCCTTTTAAGCCACGTTCCCCCTTCTCCCCCTTTTCGCCTTTCTGGCCGGTGCCTGTGGAAAAGGAAAAGGACCCAGTTGTGGCTGGGCACAGCCACACCACCATGTCCCCACTTGTGTGCCCTGGGGAAGGGGAAAGCTGCTGGAATTACCTCCTGTGGAGACTCGCAGCGTCTCCTCCACCCTGGTCCTTTCGGCCTGCTGCGGGGACACCCCGCCACTCTTCGGGCCACTGCCCCCCGCCACGGGAGGGGACGTCACGGGGACAGCATCCACCAGCCCTGGGACACCCTGCAGCAACAACGAGGGGACACCACGGCACCGTTCACCTCCCAGTGCCCTCCCGTAAGGGACAGGTGCTGGGACAGCATCAAGCATCCCAACGACCTCAGCCATGCGGGGCACTCAGCCCTCCTCATCACTAGAATTTTGGGGTCTCGCCCTGAGCGCAACGCCTGTGGGCAGCAACTCACCTCAACCTTGCCCAAGGGCTGCTGTCCACCTTCCATCCCGCTGCCAAAATCCCCAGAGACCTGCATTTGCCAGCGGAGAAGGGGTGGGGGCTGAGCTGGGAGCACGGCGGGGGCACCCCCGAGCCCGCCCCGGCTGCGCTGCCCGTGCTCACCTCCGCGTCATCCTCCTCTTCCTCACACTGGCGCTCGGCCGCCCGCGGGTCCCCTCGGAGCTTCAAGTCTGCAATCACCCCCTGGAAGGAGAGCATGGACGGGTGGGGGACACGGAGAAGCCACCCTGGTGTGATGTGACCTGCTGTGCCACTCAGCCACCGCGTCCTCGAGCGGGAGAAAAAGGATGGATGAGATCTGCTGTCAGCACTGCAAGCAGTGGTCAGAGGTCACCTCCCAGCTGGGGGCATTTGCTTGTGAGAGGAATTTATGTAATTTTTAAATTATATATAAAGTATGTATTTATAATATATTTATTATATAACTCAATCTACTCATAATTCATTCATATTATGTCACAGTCAGCCTGGCTGAACTGTGACTGCCCCGATCCCTATTTTCCTAAGCCCATCACATATCCTCGCCTGGATGTGGCATGCTGTGCTTTCAGGCCAGCCCAAATATTATTTTAGATGTCTTGCCCAAAGAATAGACACCAAGGGGGAGGTATCTCCTCTCTCTGAGCTCACTTCCCAGCATGGTCCCCTGCTCCTCCCCACTGGGATCAGACGGATGGGCAGCATCCCAGCTTGGCAGACTCCCATCCTGACAGCATCCCCGTGTCCCACCCTACAGCGAGGACCCAGGCTGGGCTCTGGGATGTGCTGTGGGTGACCCCACTTGCAGTGGGACCCATGGGGTTCAGGTTGGTACCCACATCAGCTCTCCTGCTGAGGCCAGGATGCTACGGGGGTTTGCCTGGAGGCAGCATCCTTCAGGAGGGAATCGTGGTGGTTTCTTCTATAAACAAGCAGCCTGTTTGCACACGGTGCTTGCAAAACACAAATAAATAGTAAGGAAGTGCAGATTATCCCAGGAAATACAACACATGGGTTGCAGAACCTGCCAGCTGTCCTTGCGTGGGGCAGGGCAGTCGGCTGTGGCCAGGGAGCTCCTGGGAGAGGAAAAACAAGGAGCACAGCTGAGAGATCCCTGTAAAAGCTCTGCTGGGTGCCTGGCCAGGTCCTGGCTGCTACCTCTGCTCAGTCCATGTGGTGCCAGCTCTGGCACATGGCTTGTCAAGCCATGCTGGTGGTGCTGGGCAGGGGCTGCAAGGTTGAAACCTGGGACTTTCCAAAGGCATGGGAAAGAAGCCAATTCCAAGCCCTGAAGCAAGGCAGTGCCAGGAGGGATGGTGAGAGGGATGGTGACAGGGGCCCTTTGCAGCCTCTTCGCTCTGACAAAGAGAGCAGCAGCACCACAGATCTTACAGTGAATCCACAGAATCATGGAGTCGTTGAGGGTGGAAAAGCCCTCCAGGACCATCAAGTCCAACCATTAACCCTGCGCTGCCAGGTCCCCCACTAAGCCATGTCCCCAAGTGCCACACCCAGCAGCCAAGGAACCCTCCTGCCAGACCCTAGCTGGGACCCCATCTGCCCCCTTGAGAGCTGCTGTCCCAGGGGCTTCTGCACCACCCGCAGGCTTCGCCCCTCCAGGTTTCCTGCCACGACCACAAAGGCAACTCAGGGAGGAGCAGAGATGCTGGCACACCCCTCCAGCTGCCTCCCAGCGAGTTCACCTCGAGGCCTGACCCAGGGCCAAGTTTTAATCTGCTGGATGCCCCGTTAGTTCCAGATAACGTGAGGCAAGGCTGGACAGTGATGGAAACACCACGAGGCAGTCGGCTGCCGCTCTCCTCTCAGCCAGCCAAGGCCTCCTGCCCTCCATGGCCAGCTATTCCCCACGGGAAAACCGGGGGCGGGCAGCGGGATTGGGGCTTGGCAAGCCTGGGAGCATCACCTGCTGAAAGGGTCTGCTCTGCTCCAGGCTGCTGCTGTGGCTCCCTTATGGTGCCAAACCCCTCTAGCTGGGGAGAGGAGATCCTCCACAGCCATGAGCTGGCCCTGTCAGCACGTTCAAGAGCAAAGAAATTGCTCTTCAAAAGCAAAGGGCTGCTCTTCAAGGGACCAACCCGAATCCCAGTGCAAACCAGTTTGTAGCCCATCAATCATTAACCCCTTCCTGGGGGAGCTTTCCCTGCCCAAAGCCATTCCAGGAGGAATGTGGCAGTACAGTCAGGATGATATTTAAGCTCAGAAACGTGCTTTGCAGAACTCCGCAGGGAAAACATCGCTCCCCTCAGCAGAGCCTCTGTTGCTGGGCAAATCCTGCTCAGCCCAGGATAAACCTGAACATTCCTCTCCTCAAGTCCTGCAGGGGATTTCCATGTCAGCTGGGCATTTTCCCCACACTTTCCACAGCCCTTATCTGGAACATGAGTCCTGCTCAAAGCACAGGCTGAGCTATCACATCCTTCCTCACTCTCCAAAGTCTTCCTGGAGATACCGCCCAACATCAGCCAGCAAAGATATGCTCCAGCCCAAGCATTTTTTCCATGTAAGAGAGACATTTTCCCAGCCAAACCAGCTTCTCCACCAAAGGAGCTTGGTATTTTTAGGAATGGGGAGATCCGAAGAGTCTCCATGTGTTTGCTGGGAAAAGGCAATGGTGGGAGGTGCATGGTAACCCCATGTCCTCCGGCCAGCCGCCCAGCTTGAGAGCTTTGCCTTGGTGAGCCCCAAGACAATAAATCAGTGGCATCTTAGGCCACCTTCCCCTCCATCTCACGTGTCCCCTTCCCCAGGGACATACATGCAGCTGGTTGTCTTCTGGGCACGGGCAGTGCCACATCTCTCCAGGGTCCTGGGAGACACTCCTTGGGGTGACCTGAGCTCTTACCTGGTATTTATCCGGGTCAGCCCCTCCAGCCTGAGCAACAAAGAGCCCGGAGCCCTCTTCCAGCTCCATCTCATCCGGGGAGCGCTCGAAGCGGACGCGCTCGTGCTCCTCACAGTCGAGGTAGAGGACAACCTCCTCCTCCTCCACGCTGATGGCGAAGCGCGTCCACTGGTTGAGCAGGGTGGGCACAGTGAAGGTGGCGGCCGGGTAGGAGCTGGGCGAGCCCGGCTCCGTGTAGTAGAAGATGATCTGCTGCTGGCCCGCCCGCAGCTCCGACAGCTTGACGCCCACGTAGATGATGCTCTGCGAGGAGTCCGTGATGGCAAAGAGCACGCCGGCCCGGGGCGTGGTGGGCTGGATGTGGAAGAGCAGCGAGAAGTCCCGGTAGAAAGGGCTGGGCAGGTGGTACCGGGCCACCTGGCCCGTGTTGGCGTTGGGACCGAAGACGTAGCCGGGGTTGTTGTCGGGGCCATAAATTTTGTGGATCTCCTCCGTTGGCGGGTCCCCGATCAGCTCCAGCAGGCTGACCTCGGCACTCAGGCTCTCTGCCAGGGGGAAGGACAGGGGATGGTCTCAACCAGCCAGGCAAGGATGGTCACTCAGCAAGGACGCCCCTGCCCGTGCCTCCCAAAGACACCCCAGGATTTGTGCGTTGGCCAAGGCAGTGACCTTGAGTTGCTCCCACCGCATCATTCGGATGCATGTCCCAAAATGCCCCCCATTCCCAGCTGCTGGCCCTCCAACCACAGCTGGGACATCACAGAATCGTACCATGACTTGGGTGGGAAGGAACCTTAAAGACATCTCATTCCAACCCCCTTGCCAGGAGCAAGGACACACTCCACTAGACCAGGCTGGTCAGATTCCCTGAGATGGGATAAAACTAAAGGGGTCTTGCCCAGGATAGGGAGATACTGCTGGAGCACCAGCATGTTGAACCACCATGGAGCCCCAGGGAAGTGTGCTGCACCCATACTCATTCCGGGATCACAGTGACCCCTCGCGTCATCCGGGGACAAGATCCTACGGTCACTCCAGCTGGGAAAAAATCAGAGCCATCCCCTGGCAACACCCTGGGAACACAGCTCAGGCCAGCTCAGCTTTCCAGATGCTCTCAATTTGGAGGTCGCCTCGTTTCCCAACTCCTATTGAGAATTAGGGAATTGGGGAAGTTCTGCTGGAGACCGTCTCTCCCACCCGGCACAGCTGAACATCTGGTCAGGGTGAGCCGGCGCTGCGTCCGCCAGCTCCCGTTGTTCTGGCAGCCAGCACATCCTCATCGCCCACACACCGGGCGCTGGATTCCTCCTCTCCTATGTCAACTGCTCGGGGCTGGTGCCAGCTCCAAAGGAGAGGCTTTTTAACCTCTCCTTTCCTGGGAGGCAGGAAACCCAACCATCCTGGCTCCCAAACTACTCAAACTACTGAGGGATCTGCGCTGGGATCTGCACTGGGAATGGATGCTCAGTTTCCCATCCCGAGCCAGGAGCGGGAGCTGACACAATTCAGGGTCCCCAGTTCCAGCCCTGATTTTCAAGTGAGCAGTGGGGAGTGGGGAGAATCAGAGGTGTATCCTGAGGTATCCTGGGCTGAACCCGGGAGGATTGGTCGGGAACCTCCACCCAGCTCTGGAGCCCAGGCATTGTCCTCCAGAGAAAAGAAAAAGAAAAAAAAAAAGAAAAAAGAAAAAAGAAAAAAGAAAAAAGAAAAAAGAAAAAAGAAAAAAAGAAAAAAAGAAAAAAAGAAAAAAAAGGAAAAAAGAAAAAAGAAAAAAGAAAAAAGAAAAAAGAAAAAAGAGGAAGGAATCAGCCCAGCCTTGCCCAGCCCAAAAGGAAAACAAGTCTCTTAGGATGGTGATGAAAACCTAGGTGCCTCTTCCAAAGCCTGGGGGACATGGAGCATTCCCAGGCTCCCCCGCTGCCAAACCTCAATGCCAACACCAGCCCCATGACAGGGACCCAGCAGTAGGGACATAAGAAGTGCCACCAGCTAAAGGTGGTGGCAAGTTTTTGCTCTGCCAGAGCCAGACACACTGATCCTCTGAAACTGCTCGGTATCCACCCTGCCCTCCATACCCCCAGTCCCTCCCAACCTTGGTACCCCAAAACTGAGCAGCTGGCTGGGAGAAAATCTCCTTCCCAGTCATCCACCAGCACTGGGATCAGGCTTCCTCATGGGACATCCCCAGTCTGCTTAGAGGAGAACCTCTGGATCCTGGAGTCCAGCACCCTTGCACTCCCAGATGTGCACAGCCCTACACCAAAACGGATGGCATGAGCGAGTGGGGCTCCCCCAGACTCTCAGCCTATCACCCCTCCTTGATCAGCACCCCACAAGCTCATTCCAAATGCCAGGATGCAGGGATTTCCTTTATCGGGGGTTGGAGGAAGCCAAATTCACAGCAGCTTTAAGGGAAAAGGAAACCAGAGCTTCCTCCTGGGGGTCCACACGGGTGTAAGAGCCAGTGCTGCAATTCCTGCAGCCAGACAAGTCATTGTGTCCCCCCCCAGGGCTCACACGCTGAAAGAGGCTTTTGTTAGCAGGACAATTTTCAACCATTCTCCCCTTGGAGCTGTAGCCGGCTCTGGGAGTCTCCCTCCTTCTCAAACATGCCACTCGCCCCCGAGTTCGAGGTGGGAGCTGGGTGCTAGCACTTCCCAAAGCAAATGGACTTTTTTTCCTGTGTGACAGAGGCTGGATGGGGACTAGGGAGCAGAGGGGTAAGAGGAGACCCCTTCAAATGTCTCCTCCCCTACAAAAGCCAAGTGCCCCTTCTCATCCCCAGAGCTTTCAGGCCACACCTGCTCTTTCCAAAGCGCATTCAGAGCCCAAATATCGCAGCCCATCATCCCTGTGGCAAACTGGCAGCACCCACCACAGAACAAGGAGAGATGGCAGGGGCCGCAGCGGGTTTGGTGCTGGCACGGGATGGCTGTGGGGGTGTCTCTGGATGCAGTGATTGTGCCATTGGAAACACCCCCAGGATGCTCCAAGCCACCTTCCCACTCTGCCATGACCTTCCTGGCTGGCCTGAGCCCAGGCTGCCAGCGCGGGATTCAGGGGACCCCCAGCACACAGCAGCACATCAAGTCACTCCAAGGGGTGCATCACAGCCCCCACAGTCCCCACTCATTCCCGACGCTGCCTGTACAAGCAACCACAGCGCAGTCCCAAATGGGAAGGCACCTCCTCTGCGAGGATCCCCACGATCCCAGCGCATCCCCCCATGAACAGAGCCTCTTTGACACCAAGGGGACCCTGTGTGCGACCCTGGTTTGCCAGCCCCCAGTCTCGGCATTCCTCCTCGGCATCTCCCGGCCATCCCCCGAGGGCACAGGGGTCGGCACGGGAACACAGCCTCATTCAGAGGCTTTGGCAGGCGGGGGAAGCTCCAGCTTTCATCCCAACTGCATTTCTCCGAGCACCAGTCACCTCCCCCCCATCTCTCATCCCCCTTGCTCTGTCTGGGTCCCTGGAAGGTCACAGCCACCGAATGATGAAGCTGGGGTGAAGTAACCTCTCCCACTTTTCCAAGCAGTGGGGATCAAACATTAGCCGCCGCTGGGTGAATCATTAACCCCAAAGGGCTGCTTTGGGAGAGGGGAGCGTGCAGGCACGGCTGAGGGTCACCTTGAAACCTCCTCGTGACCACGGTACCGTGGCTGGGTGGTCACGGGGTCTAGGTCCTTGCCCTGTTCCTGGAGAGGAGTTGCCAGCTCTCCAAGTGCTCTGATGCCTGCCAGGATGGACACCCCAAAGCCCTGGGGCACCTGGAAACCAGCCCTGAATGCCAGCACGATGCATGTGGGGAGCATCCCCTGTGCTGGCCCTGTGATTCAGCGGGAGCGATGCCCAGCCTTGCGGAGGGAGCCAAGACCCACTGGTTCTCTTTGGAAAAGCCAAGGCTGGACAGAAAGCGATTTTGGATTCGGCAGCACCCCATGGGCACAAGGCAGAAGCAACCCCCAGCACCTGGAGGAGTCTGGGCAGGGGAGACCCAACGCAGGAATGCCGCCCAGCCACGTTACCTGCAGAAGCATTAATAAAGACACATGAAAACCCTTCATCCTCCTCGGGGAGAGCATCACAAGGCAGAGGCAGGCGCCCGCTGGCCAAGCGAGTCCAACACAAGTCTCTGACGGCCTCGCAAAAGCCCTGGCAGGGCGGGGGGGTTACAGGGACCGAGGGGCTACAGCCGGGGAGCAGCAGCAAGCAGAGGAACCACTCCAGGTAGCGATGGCACCGTGACTCAAGCAGCCCCTCCCACTCATGCAAAGCCGCCCGAATTTCCTCCTCGCTGCCGTGCTGGAGGTAATTTGGCAGTCGGACGTGGCTGGTGCCCAGCACGCTGCAGAAGGGCAGGTGGGTCGGGATGGGCTGGCAACGGCCGCCCACTGGTGTCAGTCCTGGAAAGAAGGATGCGAGCCCTGTGCCGCCACTCCCGAAGACCTGCGTGGTAGCGGTTAGTAAATCAAACTCCAGAGGGACAGAGGTATCGGCAGCAGGAAGATCCATACCCTTATCCAGCCTCTGGTCAGGCCAAGGCGGGGTCTGGCTCCTGTTCCTGCTGGCCAGAGCCAGCCCTGGGTGGCCAGTGCCACGCCACAGGTTTGGTGATGCTCCGCGGAGGTGATGGGGAGGTTGTGCCGAGCGGTCCCGGAACGGCACCGCCCGCTCACGGGTACTGTCACCTGGTGAGAAAGGAAAAGGGGCACTACCTGGCTGGGGACCCGCTGGTCTCTGCAAGGACACCTGTGTCTCCATTGCTGTAGGAGTTCCCATCCCCAGGAGCTGTGGGTTCTCGGTGGTCACTGTCCTCAGGAGCTGTGGGTTCTCGGTGGTCACTGTCCTCAGGAGTTGTGGGTTCTCGGTGTTCCCCAGGAGCTGTGGGTTCTCGGTGTTCCCCAGGAGCTGTGGGTTCTCGGAGGTCACTGTCCTCAGGAGCTGTGTGTCCTCGGTATCCCTCATCGCCAGGAGCTGTGGGTCCTCGGTGGTCCATGTCCTCAGGAGCTCTGGGTCCTTGGTGCGCCCCGTCACCAGGAGCTGCAGGTCTGTGGTACTCATCATCCCTAGAAGCTGGGGGTCCTCAGTAGTGCCCAATCCCAGCATCTGCAGGTCCTCAGTAGTCCCTGACCCCAGGAGCTGGGGATCCTTGGTGGTCCCCATCCTCAGGAGCTGTGAGTTCTCAGTGGTCCCTGACGCCAGCAGCTGCAGGTCCTCAGTAGTCCCAGTCCCCAGGAGCTGTGGATCCTTGGGGGTCACTGACCCCAGGAGGTGAGGGTTCTCGGTGTTCCCTGACCCCAGGAGCTGCAGGTCCTCAGTAGTCCCAGTCCCCAGGAGCTGTGGATCCTTGGGGGTCACTGACCCCAGGAACTGAGGGTCTTTGGTGGTCAGAAGCTGCAGGTGCTCAGTGGTGCCTGTCCCCAGGAGCTGCAGGTCCTCAGTGGTCCCTGTTCCCAGGAGCTGGAGGTCCTTAGTGGTCTCTGGCCCCAGGAGCTGAGGGTCTTCGGTGTTCCCTGACCCCTGGAGCTGCAGGTCCTCAGTAGTTCCTGACCCCAGGAGCTGGGGGTCCTTGTGGGTCCCTGTCCCCAGGAGCTGGAGGTTGTTGGTGGGGCTGCTGGCCGCCTGCTGTCCCGGGGCAGGTGACACGCTGCGGGGAGGAGCGATGCTTGGCCACGCCACGCTCTCCACCAGCCCTGTGGCATTCCTGTCCCACTGCTCTGTGGTTTTGGCTTCGATTCTCTCAGCCACAGGCGCTGCTGGAGCAGGATCTGACTCCTGCCGCTGCGGGGTGCTGACATTCCCCGCCACCTCGCCACCCCACATCCCCGGAGATGGGCTGGGAGACGGAGCTGCCCCTGAGGTGGGCGACTCGGACGTTGGGATTTCCTCACCAGGTGCTGCTGGGCTTCCTGTGGTCTTCATGCTGTCCCAAACCCAGTCCAGGAGCTGTGCTTTGGAGCAGGAGAAGCAGCAAGCCAGGAGGAGCAGAAACCCCAAACAAGGTGGGGCCATGTGAAAGGGAAAGGGAGCTCCGTTGCTCCCGAGAGCAGAGCCGAGAGGCTGGAGGAAGGAAAGGAGGGACGAAGCAGAATATCTGCCCCGGCCAGACTCTCGGAGCGCTCACATCGCTCTCTCCTCCCAAGCTCCGGCACTCGACCCTTCAAACGGGAGCGGAGCAGGAGGAGGAGTGGCCGCGCCGCCGGCCCTGCCAAGCCCTCCTCTCTCCAGCGCCAGCCTCCCGCTGCCGGCACGGCCCCTCGGGGACCCCGCCGCCTGCCTGGGCACCCACCTGAGCGCCCCAAAACCTCCGGGAGCCAAGCCAGCCTTCAGACGCACCTTCTTGCCTGTCCCAGCAGCTGCTGCCGGATATTTAACTCCTTCCTGCCCAGAAAAATCCTAAATCCTCTCTCCCTGCTCGGTGGCTCCGGTTAAATCACCAGCCTCCAGAGCTGTACGTGGTGGGGTCGTGCATGGACACGGTCCTCATGGACGCCCAGATTTGGTGGGACACCGCACTTCACGCCTCGGGAAAAGGTTACAATCTCTGAGCAAAACTAAACGAGGAGGGAAACAAATCCCAGAAAACATTTCCAATATTTCCACTGGCCGGAAACACGACAAGTCCCCAAAGCCAAGTGTTTAAAGCTGCTTTCCCAGCTCGCTTACAGGGCCAGGACCCCCCAGGTGCTGTTGCAGGATGGCCAGGGGGCCACTGCAGCTTTCCTGCCCCCCCAAGCATCACGCGCCAGCCACGCCTCAAAGCCAGGTCTGAGCAATCACAAGTTTCCCAATCACAAGTTTTCCTGAAGCCCAGGATGAAAATCTCCCCTGGGCAGCGCTGGCACTCTCCCACACCCCAAAAATTTCAATTGTTCTTTGCCTTGGCTTAAAAAAGTTACCCCCAAATCCACTTATCCAGCTCTGGTGACAGTCCCCCTCATTGCCAGGGATGGCCAAGCAGAGATGGAGCATTCCCAGGGCCTGCACTGCCACGGTGACACCAGGCAAGTCACCTCCACGGCCCAAGAAGTGTCCTTGAGACAGGGCTTTGATGGGGAGGTGACAATTTTGGCTCCCCTTGGCTGTGTGACCAGGAAAGTCACAGTGCGTAACATGTCCCATAGAGTGGAGATCTCTGCATGCCGATGCTACAGTTTCTACAGATTCTACAGGAGCTGATTCTACAGTTTCCGCCCGGCTGCGCACGTCCCCAAGACAAATGCTCAGATGTCCATTTTGCTTTATGCAACATTTCCCACACCACTTTTGAAGGGAAACAGGCGAGTTTTCTCCTGAAAATGGGAGCTGGCTGCTGCTGCCAGCAGCTCTCCCCATGACTGATGCTGTTAGGGGCACCTGCTGTGGAACAGCCCCCACCAATCCGCATGGGACAAGGGTATGTTGGGATGGCAGAGCTTCCACATGGCCTCCTCCCGGAGCTCCCGAGCTCCCATCAGCCTGGGGAAGGAACCAGGTGTCTGCCAACCTTCTCTGGCACGTCCTGACAGGCTCGGCTGCCCTGGGGCCAGGGAGCAGTGCAGGGCTCCTTGGCACATCTGAGAGGGATAGCAGAGACTGCTGCTTCCATTCCCACTGGAATGGGGTGGAAAACCCCCGTGTTCCCGCAGCCTCTCCCCCCCCTAGAGAGAGCATCACATGCCCCCCATGAGCCGCCTGGTCTCTGCCAGGAGGATTTGGGCAGCAGCACCCTGCTGGGGTACCCCAAGCGTGTGCAGGCAGGATGCCCAGCCAGAGGAATTCCCTTCTGCTTCTCCCTTCTGCTGGGATTAGGCAGCTCATGACAGCAGAGTGGAGCAGCAGTCCAGTGGGACACCCTCGTTAAGTCAATGATCGTCCTTTCACTGCACACCTCCTCGCTGGCAGCTCCCCGGGAAGGAGCCAGGGCTGGTGCATCCCCACAAAAAGGGATTTCCAAATTAGGTGCCCTGGTGGCACAGGTGGCACTAGAGCACCTTGGTCCAGTGCAACCAGCTCTGCTACTGACCAAGCAGCCAGGCAGGGACTGGGAAGGCACCAGCTGGTGAAATATTTTGGAGAAGTATTCCCGCATGGCAGCTGGCTTGCTGGCAGAGCAGGGAAAACCCTTGTTTTAGCCTCCTCCAGGCCAAAGGCTCCCAAAAAGTGCTTTCCATACTCCATGAGATGCTGCTGTCAGCTTGCCATAACCTTGGACTTCTTGAAAAGCAAATTTAGACCCTCACCCTGGTCCCCAGTTCCCTCCCAAAGAGGCTGGCTGCATCTTCCCAAAACTGTCTGGCATCTGGTGCTGCAGCATAGTTCCTCAGGAAAAGGGGGATTGGGTTGCCCTAGGAAGGCACTGAGAGCTCAGTCCTGGGCCAGAAGAATGGGGGGGAGGGAGGGGAGAAAAAGGGAAAAGAGAGGGAAAACTAGAGGTAGGGGGAAAGAGTGGAGATGGAAAGTTAAGAGATTGGGGGAAGAGGGTGGGGAGAAAGAGAGTGGGGAGAAGAAGGGGAAAATGAGAGGAGAGGAAGAGGAAGAGAAGAAAAGAGAGAAAAAAAAAAGAGATTGGGGAATTCAAGGAAAGACTGGGAAGTGGAGGAAAGTGGAGGGGAAGTGGAAGTGGAAAATGAGAGTAGGAAGGGAAAGAGAAAAGAGGGGAGAAAGGACAAAAGAGAGGAAAAAAGGGGAGGAGGAAAAGAAGGGGAAGAGAACTGAGAAAAGAACAGAAAAAAGGGAAGGGGGGAAGAGAAGGAGGAGAAGAGAAGAGGACAAGGCAAGAAGGGTTAAGGGGAGGAGAAGAGAAAGGTAAAAAGAGACAGAAGAAAAAAGAGAAAAAGAGAGGAAAAAAGGAGGAGAAGAAAGGAAACTGAAAAGAGAAATTCGAGGTAAAAAGAGGGGGGAAAAGGAGAAAAAAAAAAAAGAGGGAAAAATAGATAAAAAGTAGGAAAAAAGAGCCTGTCATTCAGACCTGCAGCCTTTCATCTGCGGTCACAGCACACCGATGTTTCTCTCTGGGGTTGCTCTCCCTGCAGGATTTTGGGGGAGGACAGGGAGCCTGCCCCAGCCCAGCTCAGCAATTCCTCCTGCACAGCCCAAGGACTCCCCAGCAAGAGCCGGGCGGGTGGACGGACAGATGGACAGCAGAGGGAGCCTCAGGCTGTGCAGAGCGTGGACGCTTCCTCAGGAGACCCCACTTTGCTGGACCCAGCCCTGAGATCACAGAGCTCTGGGCAGGGACTGGGAGGAAGCACAGGTGGGCACAGCCCTCCTGGAATCAGGGGAGGAAGGGAGGAAGGGAGGAAAGAAACCCTGACAGCAGCAGAGCCAGAATGCCGGAGATGGGAGCACTCTCGGACTGAGCAGTAAAATTCAGAGGCTGTCAGCAGCAGATGGTATCTATAAATCCTATTGACTTTTAGATTCTAATCTCTTCCCCATCTAAAAGCCCCAAAGGGCACTCGAAAGGCCCTCCCGGAGACGCACGCTGCCGAGGATGTTGCCACATCCCGAGGCGCTGAGTCCCCTGCCGAGACAGTCCCGGGGAGGCAGCGGGACCCAGCCCTTGGCACGGGCGGGCGCTCGGCCAGCGAGACGGGGATTCGGGAGCCAAGGATGCACAGGAGCCGAGCTGGCGGGCGTGACAGCAGCCAGCATAGCCCCAAAAATGACACAGGTGCCACTCTGCCTCCGGGACAGTGTTTCCCCCCCTGCCTCTGGCTGTGCAACAGCACGGAGCCCCCGGGACCGCAGCGTTCGCGGCGTTCCTAAACATTTACTCATGGAGAGCCAGAAACATCCTCCCGGCAAATTCCTCGATAAGATAAACCGTGAAAATGTCACGACTGCCTGGGGGAGCCACCAAATAGCCCCGGGGGAGGAAGAAGGGTGGCCGTGCCCAGACCTCTGCCATTACCTGCATCCTCCTCCTGCTCCTGAACTGAGCAGAGCTGGACAGGGCAGAGCTGAGAGGTGCTGATGTCCCACTCTGCCCCATCCACACGGACAAGGGGACAAGGCAGCAAAGAATTGGAGCTGGAGTGACTTTGGCCACCCCGTGAGGTTTCCTGGGGAGAATGGATGGTGGAGAGGGACCATTAATGTGTGGGCACGGCCAGACCCGAGGGAGGTGTATAAAACACAAGGTGAGCTTGGGGTGAGCTGTAGCCCCCAGTTCCCCCTCATCCTGCCTCCACCGGGGCCATGTCTCTGCTTCCAATCACTCACCTCCCCCCGGGGCCAACCAACAGCTCGGAGATAAGGCAGGGAAGGAATGCGACCCCCCTGGACCATCCTCCTCCACATTAATAAATCACCTTGCGGACTAATTTCTCCCTGGACAGGGGAAGACTCCGCTCCTCAACCCCCACCAAGGTTCTGGCTCAGCCAGGGAGCCCCAAATTTCGATCGAGTTCCTGGCATTCCTGCCTCAGCATGAAGCCGAGGGGCTCTGGCAGCACTATGACCACCCTTAGGACAGGCCGTCGGCGGAGGGGGGCTGGTTGCTGTTTCCCTGAGAGACAGGGAGGAAGTGCATTCCCATTCCCAGGCACTTCTTTCCCCGGGGATACAGGGACATCAAGGCACCTGGCACCCCGGTTAGCACTATGGACAGATGCTGTCTAGCAGGATGAGGTGAGATGAGGGATGGGATGGAGGGTTTATGATCCAACTCCATGCCATCCCAATCAGAAAATCAGAGGAGGACAAGGCACCCAGGTGGGGTACATGTCCCCAAAGCTCAAACAAAACTTTCCAGGCCAATGATGTCCCTCAACCACGCCAGGACTTTAACCCCTCAATGCGATGAAGCAACAAAGCACTGTTGGCAGGTAACCCAGCACCAGCTTTGAAGCCTACACAACAAAAACTGGGAGCTGCCCATTCCCAGCTGTTTTCCGGGCCTTCAGAAGCAAAGAAAACACCAACACAGCTTAAAAACCCCAATTCACCAAAGAAAATACAGAAGAGCTACCAAGCGATGTCGTACCTGAAGCTACCACGGAGCGTCACAGCCTCCATCCCGTGGAACAGCATCGGTCCTGCACCCGCCCCAGCCAGGGATGTTGGGTGCCAGCTGGTCCGGGCTGCTGCAGGAGGCAGCTGCCACAGTTCGTGGATGCTTTACAGAGCCTCGCCATGGATTTTCAGGGAGGAAAACCACCCGGCAGGTCACGAACCTCACGCTCAGCGCAGCATGCGGCAAACAGAATCCGAGCTCACGCACTTGTTGCAGGGCCAGGTGGCGAGGAACGCTATTTTCTTAGGGAATGGGCAGGAAAAGGGGGATCCGGGAGGGGGGTTTGTTTTGGGATTTCAGCTGCAATCTCCAGCTCGTCCAACCAGCCCGGCTCTTGTCAGCGCTGCCCTCCTGCAGTGCTGGGGACTTTGTTTGGCTTGGAAGCCCCCGGCTGTGCTCGTAATAAGACTCCGTGTCCGCTCCGTGGTCCTTCCACCTCTCTGCACTCCTCAGACAATAGTTCGCCTGTGCCGCTGACTTTGGCAGCATTTCCAAAGTTTTGGCTCCTTCCAAAGTTTCCTCTGCGCCAGGCAGCTGACCTTGGCCACGGTGCTTTGTTGTCACATCCCATCCCATCCTATCCCGGGCTGTCTGCGGGGCACCGCGCTCCACGCCGGGCCTTTTGGGCCCCCGAATCGGGGACACGACGGGGAGAGGTGCCCGGCAGGCCCTTTGGGGGGGATGCTGGGGATGAACAGCCTGGAGGAGGGACCACTGGAACAGGGAAAGCGTCACCCGGGCCTTGAACCCGCCCGGCTGCGCACGTCCCGGCGCCACAGTGAGAAATCAGTCAACTGAACGCCTTGAAATCAAGTTGAGCGATGACAACCTGATGTCAGCCAAGGCTGAAATCTCCTTCTCCCTCCCATCTCTCCACAAGTGGGAAAACTTAGATCTTTTGAGGAAGTCCAAACAGCCTTGGAGATGGTAGATGGATAGTAAAGGGGTCAGATAGGTGGGTGATCCTTTGCTGCTCCATGTAAGTGCTGGGGAAAGGCAGCAGGAGTTGGATGAGGCCAGAACACACATCATCCCTTTCCAACTAACAACCAGAGACAGTATTTGACCAATTATTCCCTTTTTCTACAAGTCCCTTGGTTTTAAAGCAAGATGCAACATCAACAAGCAGCTTTAATGCACTGAAGTTCACCACCTGTAACAGGACAGGTGCCGAGAACAAGGAGGGGTGCAAATTGTGTTCCTGCTCGCATGCAGATGGAGATTCCAGATCAGGTTTGCCTCCTCCTGAGCAGAGGGATGATGCCACAGCCGGGCACCATCCCAGGCATCAGCATCCCAAAGCAAAGCTGCCCAGCCCACAGGCACAATGCCACGGGCCAAGGGCATCCCCGCAGCACAGCGCCACCGAGATGGGTACCCACAGGCTGTTTCCTGGGACGATAAGGGGTTAAAAAAAAAAAAAAAACACAAAAAAAAACCNCCCTTTGCTCCTGCCCTACAATGCCACTATTGTTTTGCTGACAACTGGTAATTATCCCAAGCTGCACACACTGGTATTCCCACCCTTTAACCGGGAGGGATTTTGCAGCCGCCGACCCTCTGACACCAGCAAAAATTCACATACCAGAGGGTTCAAAGGGGGGGCGGGCTGGGAAGCCTCGCGGGGGAGGGACGTCATTCCCAGGGTCCCGAGGGCTGGGGCTGGGAAGGGACCTCTGGAGATCATCGGCAAACCCAAGCCCTGCTGAAGCAGGTTCACCTACAGCTGGGTGCCATGCCCAGGTGGGGTTTGAGCACTGTCACGGAAGGAGACCTCAGAGTCCCTTCCAGAGCCTAAAGGGACTCCAGGAGAGCTGGAGAGGGACTGGGGACAAGGCATGGAGGGACAGGACACAGGGAATGGCTTCCACTGCCCGAGGGCAGGGATGGATGGGA
>VXBQ01007744.1:142498-152959 GCA_013400175.1 Phainopepla nitens
AAAAAGCCCAGCAGGCATGCCTGAAGGGGAGGATTAGAGAGAATAGGGCCATTTCTCAGCAAAGACTATGGCAACGTAAATAGAAAAGCAACATTACGCTCAAGACAGGGGCCCTTTCCCTTTGCTCCTGCCCTACAATGCCACTATTGTTTTGCTGACAACTGGTAATTATCCCAAGCTGCACACACTGGTATTCCCACCCTTTAACCGGGAGGGATTTTGCAGCCGCCGACCCTCTGACACCAGCAAAAATTCACATACCAGAGGGTTCAAAGGGGGGGCGGGCTGGGAAGCCTCGCGGGGGAGGGACGTCATTCCCAGGGTCCCGAGGGCTGGGGCTGGGAAGGGACCTCTGGAGATCATCGGCAAACCCAAGCCCTGCTGAAGCAGGTTCACCTACAGCTGGGTGCCATGCCCAGGTGGGGTTTGAGCACTGTCACGGAAGGAGACCTCAGAGTCCCTTCCAGAGCCTAAAGGGACTCCAGGAGAGCTGGAGAGGGACTGGGGACAAGGCATGGAGGGACAGGACACAGGCAATGGCTTCCCAGTGGGAAAGGGGAGCCTGGTGTGGGATCTCGNATGAGTTTTTAAGGTTCCTTCCAACCCAAACCTGGGATTCTGGGATTTGGCATGGTTTTGTTGGGTTCAAGGTGCTCCAAAATTCATGGGGTCTTTTCCCCCATCGCCATCTCAGATGAAAAAATGTTCACCTCCCAAACATCCAAGTCTAAGCAGTGAATCCTTTCTAGAAACAAAAAAAAAAAAAANACAGCAGGGCATGGGACTGGATGAGTTTTTAAGGTTCCTTCCAACCCAAACCTGGGATTCTGGGATTTGGCATGGTTTTGTTGGGTTCAAGGTGCTCCAAAATTCATGGGGTCTTTTCCCCCATCGCCATCTCAGATGAAAAAATGTTCACCTCCCAAACATCCAAGTCTAAGCAGTGAATCCTTTCTAGAAACAAAAAAAAAAAAAACCAAAAAAACTCCCCCCCACAAAAACAAGAACAACAAAAAAAAAAAAAACAAAACCAAAGGAAAAAAAACCACAAAAACCAAACAAAAAACCCAAACAAACAAACAAAAATTCCTGTTCTTCCTATGGAAGCAGAGTTTCCCTTCCCTGATTAAAAGTTCTGGGGAGCCAGGACCCCCAGAATGAGACCCTGCAGGCTGCTGCTGTCCTACTGGAAGAGGATGGGGATGAGTCAAATCCATAATTTTTCATTTATGGCACGGAGGAGTCACAGTCCCAACATTCCCTGCCTAACAGGAGTTCATCCTGGTGCCAGCCCCAGCTCAGATAAGGTGATAAAAAAACTCTGGAAACTGCCTCAAGATGGATTAAAACATTCCCATGGTCAAAATGTAGATTTTTTTTTTTTCTGCTTTTGCAGGCTGGTGCAGGAGCCAGAAAGACCATAAAAAGTGAAAAAACTTTTTTTTTTTTTTCCTGACACAGGCTGCAAGCAGCATAGTCAAGGTCAGAACAAGGCAGAGGATACACACAGCCTTCAAAGGACCCAGCTTAGAGCACCAGCTCCTCTGGCATCTACTTATATATTGCTATTTTATTTTCTTCTGCATTTTAATTACATGATCACAGAAGTTTCTTCCTAATGGGAATGCTGGAAACCAGTTTTTCCTGCAGCAAAGCCAATTCCACAAATGCTAGCAGTGACCTGTAAAGTTTCAAAAAAAAAAAAAACTCCCCATAAATTAGCAGAGCAACATCTTCCCTTCCTTGCAGCAGCAGCAGCAGCAGCAGCGTCACTCGCTGGGCTGGGATTTTATTTATTGTTGTTTTAAGCACCCAGGAGAAAAGAAAACGCTTCTAAAACCCCACTTAACCCGCTCCAGCTGCAGGGGGAAAAAAAAAAAATCCCACATAGGCAGGAGCTACGCTCAGGGACTCCAGGCAAGCTGCAGCCTGCCTGCAGAGCTGGGATTTGGGAGAATGAACCCCCACTCCTCGCAGGCCCACAGCCCCTCGTTAAAGCATGTGGCTGCTTGCAGGGCTCCAGCAGCTCCGAGAGAGCCCTGCCCTGGGACCAGCACCCTGCTTTGGAGGATGCTGCAGCCTGCAGGAGCTCCTGGGGCTGCACTGGGAGCCAGCTCCTGGCTCCTCTCCGTGGCAGCAGCGAGGGTGGAACCCAGACTTTGCTCTTCAAACCCCTTTTGGCTCCTTTGCGCCCCACATTTGGGGACACCCCAGCTCAGCGGGAGGGGGGGACAGCCAAGCTCGGCCGGTTCGTGGGAGAAACCCTGCCTGGCCACTCCACAAGGAAAGCAGGCAGGAGAAAGCCCGGAAAGGGGCTGCTGGGAAAGCAGAGGAAAGGCTGAAAAAGACTGAAATGAGACAATGTTATCAGGCCGCCGTGGCACGGATGTGGGGGGCTCCGGATGCACGGCACCCCCTGGGAGCCAGGCAGGGGATGTCTGGGTGCTGAGCTCTGGCACCAGCTGCACACGGGCAGGGAGGCTCCACCAGTAACACCTGCAGGCAAACTGGGGCCATCAGGTGATTGAGCACCAGCGAGATAAAAAGATTAAGCAGCTTAAATGAAGGGAATGAAAATTTTCCTTAAATGAAGGAAATGGGAAATAGTTTTGCTCCTGAGCCAAACAGACAAGTTTTGCTGGTGTTGCTGCCACCGAGGCTGGCCCCAAGGCCAGAGGGATGTCAGGGGTTAAACTGCCACCCCTGCACAGCTGGAACAGAGGGAGGAATGTCCTGGGAGACCCAGGTGCTGGGATACAGGGGATAGAGTGAGAGACCAGAGCACTGGGAGGCAAGGGATGTTCTGGGAGGGAGATCAGAGCATTGGGATCAGGGGATGCACCGAGAGACCCATTTCCACTGTGAGATTCAGATTTACAGCAACACAGGCTGTGCCGTGGCGCTGGTGTGGAGCATCCCGCTGCCGTGTGGCTCCCAAAGCAGGCTTGCCGTCCTTCTCGGGGCAGGAGTGCTTCACCAGCGGCCCGCCCATCCCTGGGCGGGGGGATCAAACATCCACAAGCCTGCTCTACAACCAGTATCCTCAATTCCTCTGCCGCTGGAGGGATGTTCGCACCAGGAGCCGCTGGCAGAGCGCGGGGCGGGCGCGGGGATCGGGGCCGGAGCCCAGCCCACCCCTGGGGCTGCCCGGCCAGGCGGAGCGACACATCCGGACCGCCGGCCCGGGATGGAGCGGGATCCCGCCAGTGTCCGCCCGCACCGTGGCTTAATCCCGTTGCTAGGACACCCGCGGGCGAAGAAATACAACACTTGTCGGATTAGAGTCTAGACGGGCTGACCTTTCCCTCCGCTGCCGAGGTGGAACCAGCCGAAAATCAGGCCCCGTTGGCTAGGAGGAGGGATTTTGCGGCCGTTTAGGTGTTTGGTTTTGTTTCAGATGGGAGCCAAGGAGGGGGTGACATCCCTGCCGCTGAAAGGGTCATTTCACTACCTGCCGCCGGAGAGGGATGCGCAGGAGACGGCCCGGGGCTCGAAACCTGCTGCCAAGCCCGGGCTTTGCCCAGCAACTCGGCTGACAAAAGAGCCTTTCATGAGAGGGGACGATGTCAACTCCGCAATTAGCAGGGGAAAAGAAAAAAGAGCCGAAGGAAGATTATTACCTCCAGCAGTTGCCTCTGGGGGCCCCTCTCCAGCGGCTTCCTTAACTCTTTCGGCTGAGACCAAGGAGAAGGTGGGAAAGGGTGCCATGAAGATTCCCATCCCCCTGGCACCCGGAGGGAGCCAGGGCCACCACCCCATTGCATCCTAGCTGGGAGGGAACTGTCTGGTATTTCCATCAAGCCCAGCACTGGGAGAATCCTGGTGGGATTAGACACTGACCAAGGGCCCAGCCCACTGGGTACCACACATGGGCACGGGGGATGCCAGGACATCCACACACCCTCCACCTTCATGGTCTGACATCACCCTCTCCCCACCAAAAAGATGTGCCCAGAGCAGCTGCAGAAGTAACAACTGGTTAATCACATCCTGAATTCTGAGCTACCTGGCAATAGTGAAAGGTGTCCCTGCCCGTGGCAGGGGGTGGAATGAGATGGGGTTTGAGGTCCCTTCCAAACCAAACCATTCAAAGAATCTACAGTAAAAGCCAAAAATCACAGGTGTGCTGCTGCCACACGCTTCCCTCCACCCATAGTGCCCGGGGCTGGGACTTTCTCTCATTCCCTGATATCCAAAGGGACTTAGTGCCACCTGAAATCACTGCAGGCTTCTACTCCACCCGCTCCCACCCATCAGTGCCCCCCCCGAGCCCCAGCCCTCAGCACAACAGGGCACTTCTCCAGGTTTGGAACCCAGCTGGGGAGACGCCGGCATCACTGATAGCGTCACGCGAGGTGTCCAGGGGCTCCATGTCACCCACACGTCCTGGGTCCCCAGGATAAGGGTCCTGGCCCCTCTGGAAAGCATTTTGGGACCCCATGGGAGGAACTAAGCTGTACAGATGCCTTCCCACCACGCCACAAGTGAGCACCACCAGTTTATCTGGGGGGTTATCAAAAAGTTGCTGTGTATCCGGAAGTCAACAATCCCCAACTCAATTAAGTTACACACTAACGAGGAGGGTGGAAAAGAATAAATTGGTTTGATTACTGTGTTTCCCAGAGGGAAGGCAGGTGGCTAAATTTAGGAATTGCAAACTCAGAGGCAGCTTCAAGGACCATAGGGCTGATGGAGATTTATGCCAGCGGTGACAGCAGGAAGAGCATAGGGATCGATACGCTGGGTTCCAGGTGTCCCAGCTCCTATTCCCACCCTGGGCTGTTGGAGCAGCCTCCCACAGCCTGGGGACAGGCTCAGAGGAACAGCCAAATCCTGCATTCCCCAGGGGAGGAGGAAACCAGCAGACTGAGCTTGGGAATAAAACAAAACTACAATAAAATCCACTAATGACCGATTTCCATCTTAGAAAAGGGCTGGGAGGTGATGCCAAAAAAAAGCAATAAAAATTCCACAAAAGCAACCTTTTTAAGACACGGGATGTTCCGGACCAGATGTTGCTTGCTGAGAAAGCCCCAGTGCCAAGGCTGCTGCTGCCAAGCGGTGCTGCTGGTCAGAGCCAGGAGCACAGCAAGCCTCTGGAGCCTCCATCCTGGAGCAGCCCCAGCCCACAGTCCAGGGGGTGTTGGGGTCCTGCTCCATCTCAGCACTCCTTAGGAGGTCAAAGCCACCCACCTTTGCCCGGTGGGAACCACCCCTTCGCCCCCAAAGGGCTGATTAATCACGCTCATGCCTTAAGGGTGTGGAGGCTTTTCGTGCCCTCAAGCCTGCTCCAGCTCTCCCTCTGTCTCTCCCAGTCGCTCCAAATCCATATTAAGGCAATGCCAGAGCCCCTGTTAGCTGTACAAATTTCCAAACCATTTTCTGACCCTGTTTAGCTCCTCGTGCTTCAATGATATCTTTGGCAACGAGCTCACCAGGCTAACCAAACCCGTCACTAAAAGCCACACATGCTGCTACCACGTGCCTTCCTCTGCCCACAAAGTCAGGGACTTGCTCCCAATCCCCAGGATTTAAGGGGGCTTAGGACCAGCTGAAATCATTGCAGGTTCCCCCTGCACCACCTCCCACCCATCAGCAGGACAGGGCACATCCTCCCAACGGCAGCAGCACCACTGCTCCACACACATCGCTGCCCAAGGGATGAGGGATGTGGCTGGAGGCCAGGAGAGCCAGGGAGAGCACCCCTACATCTGGCAGAGAGGAAACTGGGATGTGGGGTAAGGTGGAGCTCATCCATGGTGGAACCTCACAGAGTGGTTTGGGTGGGAAGGAACCTCAAAGCCCATCCAGTCCCACCCCTTGCCATGGGCAGGGACACCTTCCACTGGCCCAGGCTGCTCCAAGCCCCGTCCAACCTGGCCTTGGACACTTCCAGGGATCCAGGGGCAGCCACAGCCTCTCTGGGCCACCTGTGCCATGACACCTTCTGAGGGAGAATTTCTTCCTAACATCCAAGACTGCCTCCAGGCTGCACACTCAGTCAGAGAGATGCAGCACACTCTTGGAAAGGATTCCTCTCCAATGCTTTCCCAAATGTCAACAGATACACCAGAAGAATCGTTAGAATGTTTTATTAATCCCATACCTCTGGGCTGCTGATATACATCAATACTTAATCCCAGATGTCTCCTTTAGCACTTAGAACTCTCTACTGAAATTCCAGAATTAATTCTTTTCTGGATAAACTATCAAGAGTTTGGGAAAAAAGACAGCACGCTTGCTGGGATTGTTATTCTGGGGCTCGGAGTATCATCCCTAACAGTCACGGCAGGCCAGAGTGGTGCAGGAGAGACATGGTGTCCCTGTCACAGAACACGGGGTGGGTTGGAAGGGACATTAAACCTCACCTTATTCCACCCCTTGCCATGGGCAGGGACACCTTTCACTCTCCCAGGGTTCTCCAAGCCCTGTCCAACCTGGCCTGGAACACTTGCAGGGATCCAGGGGCAACCACAGCTTCTCTGGGCACCCTGTGCCAGGGCCTCACTGGGAAGAATTCCTTCCCAATATCCCATCCAAACTTCCCCTCTATCAGTGTGAAGCCCTTTACCCTTGTCCTGTCACTCCAGGCTCATGTAAAAAGTCCCTCTCCCTCTCTTTTATCAGAGGATGCAGCCTTGGATGAGTCCTCGCCCCCCCGCTCCACATGCTCCTGCCTCCTTATAAAGAAGTGGGGACAACCCCCCCCCCCCACTAAGAGCAAAGCCAGTTTCCCAGCAGCACAGTTTTTTTTCTGCTCAGGGATTTTTTAAGACAGGCAATGACGTTTGAAGCAGGATTGCAAAATGTTTTCTCCAAGGGCCCGGATTTGCAGTTTAACAGCACCCAAGTTTTGTCGCCATAAACACTGGAAGGAGAGGTTAGTCCAGCTGCAGGCCAAAATAAATAGGGAGCAGTGTCACTGAGAGGCTGCTCTTCAGGGCAAAAAAAGCTTGCTTCTCCATAAAATGGAAGTGTATGGGCAGGGTTTTCTAGTGGCCACAGGGAAGAGCAGCTCAGCTCACCATCTCTCCAGGGACAAGCAGCAGTGGGGAGAGAGCTCCCAGGCACTCACAGCCATGCTGGGCCAGCAGATGCCACATGGAAACTTAAAATCAAGGCAATAGGTCTGGGAGAATCGATGCTGTAGACCAAATTCAGGTACAGAGCCGGGGAAGTAACGGAAATATTAGGTTAGGGCTTGAAAAGGTCATGTGCTTCAATGGAAACAAACTCCTGCCAGAGCGCACAGCCACCCTGCAGGAATACTCAGTCTCTTTTTAAACCTTATTTCCAGCCCCAAAGCACCATCCAAGCACAGCCACTTCATCCCTGCCACCACCTCCTTCGGACAGGCAGGAGGGATGGGATCCAGCTGCCAGGGTGATAGAGCAGGAGCCCAGAGGTGCTGCAGGGAGATGCTCGCAGCCTTGGCTCCTTCCAGCTGCCGGCAGCCCAGGGCAGCTCCCCCTTCCCAGCAGCTCCCAGGGCACAGATAAGGCTTTGCAAACAGCAGTCCTGCCAGCTGATAAGGAGCTGAAGAGCCTGAGGAGCTTCTGGAGCACAGCATCTTCCCCAGTTCCTCCAGCCCCTGCTGGGAACCTCGACAGTCAAACGACGCTGTGAGAGCTGAGAGGTGCCAACCCTGCCCGAGCCAAACCCAAGATCCTGGGTGTTGCCCACAGCCAATTCCCCCAGGTCTTTTGAAGGAATTGCTGAAATAATGATAGAAAAGCTCTGATCCACCGGTCAAACCCCTCCAGGTGCTGATGCCAGAGCAGTTGTGTCACAGGGTGTAAATCACTTTGCACAGCACCGCATGCTTGTGGGGAATCCCAGCCAGCAGGACCCACGGCCCACTGGGGATGGAAATTATCAGGAATTAGCCTCTCCACCTGCAGCTCCAGCACCTGCTGTACATAACAGCGGGAGGAGGCAGCTTGAATTCCCAGGTGCTGCCTGCACCCTCAGCGGCAGCACAGCAGAGAGCTGGGGCTGTTTTTGGGACAACTCCCAGCCCCAAACTGATGCACAGAAATTCAGTGTGAGAGAAGATAACAGAATAATGGAAGCATTACTGTTGGAAAAGACCTCCAAGACTATCAGATTCAACCACAGCCAGTTTCACCATTAAACCATGTCCCCAAGAGCCACATCTTCACATTTTTCAAACACTTCCAGGGATGGTGATTCCATCACTTCCCTGGACAGTCTGTTCCAATGCATGGTTGTTTCTACCACCAGACTGGGGTGGCCTGGCCAGCTGATCGCCCCTCTCCAGGGAGCTGGCACAGGATTTCCCACCTGGGAATGGGGATTTCCCCAGAGTCTGACCCAGTCCATGCTTGGGGTCACTCATAACCCTACTTGTGATTCCTCCCAGGCTCACCACACCAGATCCACGGCATCCCCCCCCGATTCACGATTCCTTGTGGCTATGTGCCCTTCCTGAGGAATCCCAGAGATCCAGTGGTAAGAGGCCAGCCCAGCTTGGGGCAGCTAAGCCCTCAAATTTGCAAGGCAGGCAGATAAACAGAAAGGTTATCTCCATGCCAGGACAGCCTTCGGAGCAAACATTCCCCAGGAGCCATCACAAAGGCAGGCTGGCAGAACAGGCCCTGCAGTCCTTGGACATTGAACCAAGGGAAGGGGGGGAAGAAGAAAAAAAGAAAAGGAGGAAAAAAAGCCACACCAACCCGCCGAATTCCTTTAGAACCCGATCCGCAGCCTGCCTCTGGGAGACGGCCAAGTCAGCTGGGTGAGACGGGCACCTCCCTGCCAGTGGTGACCGGCGCCGGCCACGCTCCCCGGGCACTCATTCCCTCTGCCCGCCCTGGGAAACCTCCTGGGGCCCCCCAGCACGGCTGCTCAAAGCTGGGGGATGCACCTGCAGCCCAGCAGAGGGTCCTGGCCAGCCCTGAGTGCCCAAGGATGCTGACAGAGAGAGGGTGGGAAGGGCGCGGATGACTCTGAATATCCGCTATTAAAGCGGGGCCCAGCCCTCCAGCTCGGCTCGGCCGCACTGGACAGTCTCCAGGGACCTAAAATAGCCAGTTCAGGATTTCACATGGGAACAGTGCTCCCATCCCTGCAGATCTCCAAGGGGAGCTTTGTTCCCGCGGTCCCTGGGGAGGCACCCATGCCACATCATAAATGCAGCCCAGGGCACTTGGAGAGCTCCTCCCAGCATTCCCAGACATGCATCTGGGAGAGCTGGGCATCCCCACTGCCCCAGCCAGCCTCCTTCCCTCCACAGCTGACCCCGCTGCCCACGGAGCAGCGCCAGAGCTGTTCCTAGATGACACAAAGCCTTGCTCCAGTAAGTAATCCACCAATTTCACAGCTGACTTCCAGCTCGCCTGCACCTGGGGATGCAACAGAAACGTCGTGCCCAGCCTGTGACAGCACAGAGGGACACGAGGGACGCTTCACACCATGCTGGCACAAGCCAAAGACAGCCAGGCCACTACCCCAGAGCAAATCCAGTATATCCTGGTTTTTGGATTGTCACTTGCAGCTCAGCTGCTTTGGCAGTTGGGGTTCTGGGATCCAAGCGGGGGCTCCCTGTGTCAGCCGTGGCTGTTCCCGCCTCCGGGTGCTGGGCACGCATCCAGAGACCGGCTGCAAGGGGAGGAGGGCTTTCATCCTGCCTGGAGCCGGCAGGAAGCTTCCCTGTCGGGGAGGTAAAGTCTACCAGAAACACAGGCAGTGGGAGAACCGGCTCGTGTGCCTGTTGGGAAAGAAGGGCTGCAGAGCTGAGTCAGCACTGAATTACCCTCTCCCGGCGGCCGGCGCACCAGCAGCTTGAGAAGCTGGATGTTACAGGGAGCCCCGAAGGCAGGGAAAAGCCCAGAAGGGTGTGGGAGGTGTTGCATCCCCAGGGCACACGCTCGAGGCTCCCGACCGCTCACAACACTCCCAAGGACGTGCAGCCACAGGGAGGACTCGTGGAGAAACCGCTAACCCATGGAGCACAGCCACTTTGGGGCGACGCCATCCCGCCCGTCCCACGGCCGGCACGGACCTGACAAACCACTCTGCTCCCCGGGAACTGCAGCCAGGGATGTCCCCAGCATCCCTGGCCGCTGATGGGATGGAGCACACGGGACCCCCCGGTCTCGGCAGCCACGAGGGATGCGGCCATTGAAGGGATCAGCTTCGGAAATCACAACTGGGCGCACATTTGGCCCGAGGGGAGACTCCAGCCCCCATTCCTGCTGAGGAGAGCCTCCCAGGGGATGGGGGGCTCTCAGGACAGGGACGAGGTACGGGACCCTGGTCATAGCGGCAGGCAACCCCCACCCCAGCATCCCGTGCACGTTACCCGGCTCCTGGGAAGCGGCGGGGACCAGCAGGACAAAGACCCCGAGCAGCAGCCGCGGCGGGGGGCACCTGCGGGGAGGAAAAGGGGAGAGAGAGGTCACCCACCCTCCTGCCGAATGCGGGGGTCAGGCAGCCCCT
>VXBQ01007745.1:9992-60505 GCA_013400175.1 Phainopepla nitens
CAGCTTTTAGATAAGTGAACAAACAAGGGCGGATGCCAGAACTGTAAAGTATAAAAGTCTGTGTAAAGTGAACCCCAGTCAGACGTGCACATGGAGGTGCTAAACCCTGCAGGATCTCTGGGCACCAGCAAAGGGGTGCTTCACTTTACAGTACCTGCTGTGGAGTACATGCCTTTGAACCAAGGGAATGGCCTGAAGTTGTGTTAGAGGAGGTTCAGGGTGGATATCAGGAAAAGGTTCTTCACCCAGAGGGTGGCTGGGCACTGGAACAGGCTCCCCAGGGCAGTGGTCACAGCACCAGCCTGGCAGAGTTCTAGAAGTGATTGGACAATGCTGTCAGGCACATGATGTGACTCCTGGGGATGTTCTGTGCAAGGCCTGGAGTTGGACTTGATGATCCTTGTGGGTCCCTTCCAACTCAGGATATTCTGTGATTCATATGGAAGCTGCTACTTCTGCTTATTGTTTTCTGGAGAGCTGACTGTGTAGGGTTGTCTAAAGACGGCCGCTAAAAGTTTGCAGGAAGAGGGGTAGGGTTGGGCTTTTTTCTACAGCATTTCAGAGTATTTAAGGGTAAGCAAGGAACCCACCTACACAGGAACATCAATATTTCATCTGTTCTGTTGCATACTCAGACTCCAAAACCCCAGGGATTCTTAAGCAGTGACTGAACAGCAAACTGGGATGGGGAAAAAAGCCCACAAAAACCTCAACCTATTATCAGCCTCTGCAACAGATTCCCTGTCAGGGATGGATGTGAACAGACTTTGTAGTGACTAAAACTTGGAAAAACTTACAACTGTTAGCTTTCCTGTTTGATATACCCTATACCATCCCACTGTACACATGTACCTGGCACATATATATGGTATGTGCCTACACATGTGCCATATACACTCGTTACTCCCTTACACCTTCCTTTTATTTCTCTGGTTTGACGAGAAACCTTTCACATTCCGGTTCCAAATATAGCTTGAGTTCTACCAAGATGAAAGATACATTCAGTGCTTAAAAGAACTACAAAAGTGATGGATCTACTCCATATTTGAGGTACTTGGGTAAATAGTGCAGAGTGTTTTAAAACATCGCTTCTGTGTATTTTGGATAGTAGAAGTTTTTGCAAATTACTGCTGTCTCTAAAACAGTATTTACTTGGTTTTTGTTTTATTTTTTTTTAACAGTTTTTAAGCTGATGTGTGATAATTGTTTACTTCAGTCTTATGAATGCCATTTAGATAACGTGCATGTGGCTGTGCTTTGACAGGAAACACTGTTCCATCCCAGCTACTGAGAGAGAGGCTCGCTGAGCTGGAAAATGAAATAGAGAGATTCCGAGCTGAAAACACAACCCTGACCAAACTCCGTGAAGAAAGAGAGCACGCCCTGGCCAGTGTCAGGTAATTTTTAATTGCCACATTTTGGTGCAATCACTTTCATAGCATGTTGCAGACTCTCCTACTGTCCAGGTACCAACAACACAGGTAAACAATTCATGTGCTTCAGTTACAGTGGAGATAGGTCTAGACACAAGTTGTTGCTCTGTGTGTATGTTAAACTGTAATTACTGCACACAATTTAGAGTGTTAAGAACCCCTGCTCAGTAAATGTGATGTCCCTAAAGGCTGTATTTTGGAGAATGTATACTTCTGCTCTGAAGGATAACATAATCCTAAACTGGCCTTGCAGAACTGGTCTTAATGCTTTTGCTTTGGATTTGATATTTGTGTGTACACATATCAAATTTTGATGTGTACACACTGAGAATCTTTTCATTTGATCTGGGGCATTTATAAGTGGCATATAGAACAGAATAATTGCCTCTGATGACATAAATGGGGCACATCTGTTCCTACCACAGCCACTTTTTTTTGTTTGGGAACAGCATTGTGTCTTTGGCTAATGTTTAATTTTTGACCTCCTATTAGCAGATTCTTTTCTCTAGTGCTTTTGGGGGATGGTGTTCTAATGTTTTGAAGAATATAGCAAAATTTTAGCCAAAGCTTTTCTAAATTCAGGATAATGTTTGTGACTAGAAGATATAAAAATATGTATTGTTGGACTTCAAAACACCCACTGTGACAACGACAATTGTCACTGTGACTGTGACAATTCTTACTCCTTAAATAAGTAATACTGTTTATATGTAAGTCTTCCTGGGGGTAATAGATGCTGAATTGCAGTCTGTGACCACAAAACACTGAGTCTTCACTCTCTTTCTTAAAATCCAGATATGAAGGAGATTTGGGCTAAAACAACAACTTTGTTTCATAATTACAGGAAAGAAATGGCAGACTTTGAACAGAAGAAAGCCCAAGAACTGGCTGAAATAGAAGAATATAAAAAAAAGGAAATTAAAAAACTGCAAAAGGAGCGTAAAGTTTTTGAAAAATACACCACAGAAGCTAGAGCAATTCCAGATAAAAAAGAACGGGATGAAATTCAGGTATAAGAATATATTATTATTCTAGTCCACACAGGAACATGTAAGTTCACTTCAAGGCAGTCAAGAACTAAATTCTAACTTAGTTCAAAGATTACAAGTGATTTCAAGATGGGAACTGCTAGCAGACTGGGTTAGTGGTGAACTTGGCAGTGCTGGATTAACAGTTGGACTCCATGATCTTAAAGGTTTTTTTTCAATCTAAATTATTCTAATTGAGGAAGGAAACTGTAGTCTTGACAATGCTGTTTGATGGTTTTAAGGCAAAAACTCCTCATGAGAAAATCTTTTTGTCACATTTCCATACTAAAAACTGCTGGTGACTGATTGAATAATCTTCAACTTTGAAACAAAATTACCAAAGTTAAAATATTAAGTAGTTTTTATTCATGGTAGTGGATCAAAGTGCAAACTAGAACTCCTCAAGGGTTTTATTCTGTCTGTAACTCTTGTACAGTCTAGGTAGTCATCTTCTACAGTTTTCAAAGTTACATTTTATTATCACTTAGAGGTCTTTAGGTATCAGGGATGTAAGGAACAAGATCTGTTTGATCCTTCATTGTCAGGATGGATGGTATATGAGATGTATAAACAAGCCGTATTAAACACCACACAGGGATTTCCCTCTTCCTTCCCTACAAATTTCCCTTACTTCAAAAAACTGAATTGACATTTGCTGAACTAGGCAGATTTACATGTATTTTGTGTCATTGTGTCCTCCCTGTTTTCCTGTGCCAAGATTTTTGAAGGGCCCTCCAAGAATAACATTAATGATTTTGTGTTTCTGTCTCAAGTGTATTTGTACTGGCCAATCTAGGAAGTGTAAAGGATGCCAAGAAAGCAAGAAAAACAGTTCCTGTGATTGGAGTAGAGCTTATAAAGTTGGTAGTCTAAAGTAAATAATCACTCTTTCAGGAAAGAAAACTCTACCTTACCTTTCACCTCTGCACTATTAAGCTGATTTGACTTTTTTGCCACTTGTGCCTTTTTTGCTTGTGTTTGTATTCCTATTAGAAACTAAAATATATTTTGTTACATTAAAAATAAAAACTCTTTATAAACATGCATTTTTCTAAGGCTTTAAAACAGCAGATTGCAGAGTTACAGGAAGATCTAAAACGAAAAGAGGCAAAATGGTCAACCACCCATCGACGCCTGAAAGATCAAATAGAAGCTTTAGTAAATGAGAATTTTGAGCTAAAAGAGGAAATCAAAATTATGGAGAAGTTTCGTGTAGAAGCCTGGAAGAAAGTAGAAGCTGCTGGAAGCAAGAAGAAAATAGAAAATCCTGGGATGAGTCTTAATAGAGCAGAATCTGTAAGTTATTAATCTTGGTGCTTTAAATACATTTGTGTGAATACTGGTGAGTTTTTCTGTTACGTATGTGGACTCTAATAGCTACAACTTAGCTGTTTGCTTTTAATTTACTGATGTGGGGACTGCACTAGTGGTGACAGACACAGAATTTTGTTAATTCTCTGCAAATGTCAGTGCTCACAATGTGCAGCATCCCTTTTGTTGAGGAACTCGTCTTGGAAATTAAAAATGATGCAAGTATGAGAGAAAAATCATTGATGGAGTCTAACCCATGAACTTCTGCCCCTTTGGGATCAACCAGGCAAACCGAGCAGTTCATGATTGTCTAAAGCAGTTATATTAAGTTTTGAAACAACAGCTATTATTCTGGATTGCTTGCATCAAATTAACATTCTGGAGTTGTTGATAGCGAGGGAGCTGATGGAGGAAGAGCTCCAAAGTGCAGCTTGGGTTACCTCACACAAGCCCTTCTGCTGATCAAGTCTCAAAACTGTATAGTTTGTGAGGAAAGCTTCCAGTAAATTTCATGACATATGGTCTACAAATTTTGTTGACTCTGCATGAACAGTTATGATCACATGTCACATAAACCACAAATACTTGCTTTCTTTTAGTGTCTACCAAATAGAGGCCCAAGAAGTCGAACTGCATCTCCACTTCTTGCAGTACAGAAGTGCAGCAAGATAAACGGCAAAGGTTATTCACAGGCAAAAGGTAAAAATATTTGTCTATGCAGAGAATTCTGTTAAGTCTTTAAAATAAAATGAATGTGAAGTTTTGCTTTGTGGAGTGCATCACTGCCTTAAAAGGAGATAGAGTGGGAGCTGTCATGGGCTTGAGCATATGGATAAATACCTCAAAGGGTGGGATTCTGGAGAAAGCTGTGATGAGACCAATTTTGGAGTGAAAAAATGCTTCTAGTCATACTTGATGGTCTGGAGCACTGCAGAAGCTGTGACTGGATTTTTCTGTAATCAAAAATGACATTCATCACTGCAGTTCTCCAAGCTGCAGATGTTGGTAGGATCAGAGTCACAGAATGGTTCGGGTTGGAGGGGACCTCAAAGATCATCCAGTTCCAGCCCCTTGCCATGGGCAGGGACACCTTCCACTAGACCAGGGTGCTCAGAGCCCCATCCAGCCTGGCCTTGGGCTGTTCCAGGAATGGAGCATCCTCAACTTCTCTGTTCAGTGCCTCACTGACCTGACAGTGAAGAAATCTTCCTAAGGTCGAGTGTGTTGATAGCATCAGAACTGTTGTGTCTCTGTTCAGAACCTTCTGTTACCAGGATCTGTAAACATCTGGGCAGTGCTGTGGCAGGTGTTCCTTGTGCAAGTTAGGAGCAAAGGCTGTCTGCCTTCCTAAGGGATAATCACATGTGGAAAGTAACTGCAGGGTACTTTTTTGACACCTCTGACAGCTCATTCAGCCATCATGTTATTTGTTAGAGGAGTATGTTCCAGAATTGAAGGTAATTTTGGTAATTTGATAGAAGAAACACGAAAAAAAAAGCCTGGATCAGCTCCTGTTAAAAGCTGATATTCATCTTCCTTTGTTCATTATAAGGCATGACTAATGCTGTCTTAAATTTCTAGGAGAGGCAAATCCTTTGTTAATTTACAGAGATGAAATAGGAGAGAGTGCATTTAATGTCCATTGTAATGATTCTTCAGTTCTAGCTTCTTGCTGACCTCACAGAGCAATGGCAGTGATTGATTCTTTTCTGGGCATGTGCCTCTTCTTTTAATAAATACCCCCTTTCAGTTTCTACTGCAGTTAAGAAATGTGGGTACAGCTTGGCTTTTTCTTCTTGACTTATATAAATTGTAACTCTTAAACCATGCTTTAATTTCTCTGTCCAATTTAACTATTACATGTATCTCAGCAGGAAAACTTCCTAGAACACCTGCATCAGGACCTGCTAATGACAGAAACAACTCTGAGGCAATGATAGCACTGCAAGATTCTTCTCAGACTTTTATGGTAGTAAGTCCTGTGTCTTGATTTGATTTTCAAAGCAGGGAAGAAAAAGCCTAAAGTAGAAAAGTTAATGAGTATCTAGAGGGTGACTGATGAGGGTGTTGACTCATTTATGTTCTTCAACTTTTATTGTCACAACAGAAACTGGCTATGTGCCAGTCAGTGAGGAGTGTTTTACCTTCGTCTAGTAGTTGCATTATTCTTTGGCTCAGGAAAAAAACCAAAGTAATAATCTCCTGCTCTTCTGAATTTTGCAAAATGTTTTACCTTTAGGGAGGGCTAAAGAAAGATGGATGTTCATAGGCTGCATGTAGGGCAACTGTGGATCTTTTAAATAATTTAATTAATTCTTACATTAATTGCTGTAGGTTACACATAGGCTTTAGAGAACTTGATAGTTTCATACCATGATGGGGATTTCTCAAGTAAATTGAGCACATGTTACAGCACATTACTGAATTCCACTTCAGTCCAGACTGCAGCTGACCACAGATAACCAAGGACTGCTCAGTCTCCATCTCTTGTACCACTTGAATTATACCTGGAGTTGCTTAAACCCCAGATTCTGTTTATGCCTGCCCATACTCATCTTCCTTCTTTGATGCTCCTTGTTTCCTAAAATACCTGTCAGTCTAGGAAAAAAGTATATAAAGACCAAGCTTGATTTGGGTTTTTGCTTGTCATCTCAGGACACCTCTCCTAATGAAGCTTATGTGTCACTACCATCTGCTCCTGCATTTACAGGCAGTGAAGAGATACAGAGAGAAACTGCTTATCCTGATGGAAAGGTAAAATGAGAGCTTGGCACTTGGAAATTCTGGCAGACGGCTGTTGGGAAAGATGAGTGTAAATGGGAGTGTGAAGGCTCAATACTGACCTCGCTCTTGTTTTCATCAGGTTGAGAAGGTTTTGAAAAATGGCTGTCACCTTATATTTTTCCCAAATGGAACATGGAAAAAAGTGGGCTCTGATGGGAAGACCGTAACTATAACCTTCTTCAATGGGGATGTGAAGCAGATTATGCCTGATCAAACAGTGGTAGGTATCCTGTATCTGCATTTTTCAGTAAATACTTACCTGCATGTGTACACTCATTTGAAACTTCTCATTAGTTACACCAAATTTCAACTGTTGTCTGCAGATTTATTACTATGCTGATGCTAAGACTACTCACACTACATACTCTGATGGCTTAGAGGTCTTGCAGTTTTCAAATGGACAAATAGGTAAAGACCAACCCACGTGTCAGAATTATTGCCCAGATATAGATGTGTATTTATGTAACGAGCATGTTGTCTCAAAATACATTTCAGAGAAGCATTATCCTGATGGCAAGAAGGAAATAACCTTCCCTGATCAAACAATTAAGAATTTATTTACAGATGGCCAAGAAGAAAGTATCTTTCCCGACGGCACCATTGTTCGTGTGCAGCGGTGAGCTTTTCCTCCTCGGGTCCCCCAGCCTGGGCAGGGGAGGGGAGCACCTGGGGCTCACTGCCAGGGGCACTGGGTGGTCAGAGGTGTTTTACTGCAGCTCCTGAAGGTTTACATTTCAGTGCAGTGTACTGTGAACACGTATTTACTGCTCCAGGTTTGGGTTGGGTTGCTTTTTTTTCCTTTTTTTTTTTGGTTTTGTTGGTAGCATGGAAGAGGCATAAAGACAGGTTAGGGTGTGAGACAATACACTAAGAGACTTCTCTGTTTGTACATAGTTCTAGAAAAAATACCTAGGAACCTGGCTAGTGTGGGAAGCAGGTGTGACTGACAGCAGCTGTAACTGATGGTGCTCAAAATCTCAAGTTTGAAACTTCCCTTGGACCCTAGCAGTGATGGAGTAGATGCAGATAAAGTGCAGTGGAGCTCTGAACCATAAAAAAGTCGTATCAGCGTTGCAGTGAAGCAGCTGAGATATTTTAACAGATTTTTCCACAAATACAATTTTTAGAAATCTTCCTTCATTTAGGCTTATGTATCTGATGCTGGTTCTGAGACCAATCTTAGACCAATTCATAATCCTTGGGGTTTTTTTTTTTCTCTCCTTTAATGCAGAGATGGAAGCAAAACTATAGAGTTCAATAATGGCCAGCGAGAACTGCACACTTCACAGTTTAAGAGACGGGAGTATCCAGATGGGACAGTCAAGACTGTGTATGTGAATGGACAGCAGGAAACCAAGTATGTCTCTGGCAGAGTCAGAGTCAAGGACAAGGATGGCAATATTATCATGGACACCAAGTTGTAGACCATGTCAAAACTGCTGAAGTGTTAGCACATCAGCAAAAATAATGTACATTTCTGTAAACAAGTGAAAATGCTTAAAGCTTGTTGTGTATATATTATTTATAGTTTTTTTTCTAAATAAATTTATTTTTTAGAGGGTGTAACTACATCAGAGCTTTTGCTAATTCTTTTTTCCCATTTCTATATTTAAGAAACAGTTTATTGATTCAGTATTCGGCCACGTGGCATTAAAAGGTTGTTTTTTAAATCAGCTGTCAGTGAACACACAAACAGCTGTAGACCACACCTTAAAGATCAGTTTACTTACTGCTTGACTTAAAAGACCAAAGGAAGGACACTCTTGGGCTATTCTTTTTCCTTCATCATCGTATTTTCTTCATCTCAAACTTAGGAGGCAACATCATTAGCAGACTGCAGTGTCTGTTCTATAAACTGCTCTTCTAAACTCTCAGGGCTAACACAGGTGAGACTGGAGGACAGGTTCTTTCTCCAAGCTTCTCAGAAACACCAGAAAATTAACAGAAGTCATCTCATCCAGCTTTCTCACCTAACAGGTATTTTTAAGCTGACTTGTCTTTCAGAATTCCACAGTACCAACTATCAAAAGGTTGCTGCTGGGCTGGCTGTTTTAAGTCTCCATTCTTGTGCATGCTGAAAAATTTGTTTCCTTCTCTCAGAGTGTAGGAGATACTTTCTTCTCCTTGTCTCCTCTGCCCCCTCCCCTTTTTCCCCTCACTGAAGGCAAGCTCTGTCCTTACTCTGTCTGTGCCCTTTATTACTCACAGGGTGGCAGTGAGAACTGTGCTCACTCACACCCAGAAGTTACAGGTCCTGGCCTTTTGGGTCAAACTGCTCAAACAGCAGCTGTTACGTAATTCAGGGCTAAGTTGCTTTCAAGATGGGTGATAAACAATGAGGTTTTGGTCTTTTTTAAATGAAAACATTTTGAAAATGAGCATGAGCTCTCTGGGTATTTGCAACAGCACCTAGGACATGGCTGGTTATGTACTGGAAGTGTGACAGGATCCTTCCACTGCTTGTCCCATTGTGCCTGGGCACTGAGGTCAGCTTGGGACCCCTGCTTTCATGGGAGCTCAAAGGAAGAGATGTGTGCAAGGCTCTGTGTGTACGAGCACACACTGAAGCACAGCAGGTTCCCTCTGAACAGCAAGAGGCTGCTTTACTGGCAGGGTGACTGAGCCCTGGAACTGGCTGTGGAGTCTCCATCACACAAGTGTTTTCCTTGGTAATCTAGACAAAGCTCTGCCTGGACAGACTGGGAGGGGCTGAGCTTTACAGGGAAAGGATTTAATAGAGTAAAGAGATACCCAAAGAAACCTCCCATACTATAGCAGTAAAGGAAAACAAGCTTTCAGGTGCACACTGACCAAACTTTATTCCCAAACTCTGAAGTGAAAGAGGTGTAACACCACCTGAAAGTGAAAACAGAAACCAGCAACAATGCAAACGTGTTTCAGAACAAAGACAGTAAAGCAGCCCCAACTGTTTGCTCCCTGTCCGGTGCTGGGTGGAGATGTCTGTCACCAAATAAACCTGGAACACAGACAAGAGTTGTGTCACGATAATAAAACTATCATCTGCCCTCCAAGTCTTCTAACAGGATACTGGAACAAGTGTCCCAGCATCAGTTCTGACCTAGTTCTTTTCTTTACCACTATGCATTAGTTCCAGCTACTCCTGTGAGAAGGGTATCACAGAACACTACTTAATGCTTCAAGGCCAGAAACGATTAAGATGTGGATACATACTTTCACCATTTCAATACTGGAAAGGGTTAGGACCATCAGCTTTTCACATCTGCTAGCAGAGTGCTTATTAAATGGGAAGGAAAAATGTGACATAACAGGGTTGGCCAAGAAATCTGAAAATCCGAGTCTCTGGTATTCCCCATGGATAACACACAGAATAAAGCTCTTCAATAATAATATTCCATGTTTGTCCAGACATGGAGACACCAGTATGTTATCATGGATGTTTGCCTGAGCAACCACTGAGGACCACCAGCACCTGACACAGATTAGAAGCAGGAAATAAAGAAGATTAGTTTTGACTGGGCAGAGTACACTGCCACATCTGCAAGTTGCCTTCTTCAGGTACTGGCAGCAGAAGCTCTTTGTAAACGTCTTCATTTCAGTGCCTGTAAGTTCTTAAAAATAGGCATTTCAGTAATGGTATTTAAAGAAGTTAATTTTTAACAGCTTTTTGTTTTATGTTAAATACTTTACTAATAGAATGGATGTGTGAACAGAAGGGATTTGGTTTTTTTTAAATAAACTCTAGTTGTCCATGTTGCTGGCAGTTTACACTCCACTTGAAATGTCTGAAATCATCCCTCCCCAATGGCTGAATGTGTAGTTCGTGGTCACTGTACTTACGTGTCACTGATCCAACTCTGCAAGACCCATTTCCACCAGCTTCAGATGAACGAGATTTTTGTCATCTCCGTACAAAGAAATGGTAACCTCTGGTGAAACACTCTGAAAGTTTACAGTGTTGACAGTTACAGATTTAAATCTCAAGCTGATACTGGAAGATTTTACCGGCTGCACTCACTGTCTACATGGAACTGTGAATATGAAACAAATACCTCTGTTTTTAAGTAAAGAAAACTGGTTTTAAAATAGTAGGAATGCTCGGAAACTTTGTGATTGCAGAATTAAGAACACACTATTTTCTCACAGCATACCTTCATGGTAAATGCTTTTCAATTTTTAATTATAAGCGTTCACAGTAAAACAAAGACTTAGAAATTAGAGTGCTAGTAAGTATTTTAGGCTCAGCAAGAAAAGAAAAAAAAAAAAAAAAAGGCATTTCTTACAAGTATGGAAGCAGAGAGACGCTTTCCTTCAACACAGTCCACCATGGTCCACAACGCTTTCAGGCTCCATTCTGGGGAATAAGGAATTCTTTCCACGTTTTTGTCATCTGAAGCAGGTCTAAATCCAGCCAACAGAACTCTCACTGCTTGAACTGGGTACTTCAGCAGATGACAAGGGATGTGGCGCAATCTGAAACCGAAATGGGACGCGTTTGCCCACAGCACTGCACCTGCCAGTAAGGACATCGGGAGGGCTGAGTGCCACGCTGCACAGTTACGGTGTGGGAACCAGGACTGCAGTCCTCTGAAGGACTGAGCACAGCAACTATCAAAAAGCAGCCCAGCATCAGAGACCCCTCCCCAGTTCCCTGCTTGGGGAGGAGTCTCAAGAGAGTCTTAACACAGATCTGAGCACATGAATCCCAGTGCAAATCATCACAAGGCAGCTCCGCAAACCTTTGTGGTCCAAATGCTTCACACCTGATCATGCTCTAGACACACTACTGGAAATAGGTACCTGGGGCTGACATTACCATCTCCCCATTCTTTATCTTTCTATCCCAGAAGCAAGTGGATGGGGAAGCAGAGCATGAAATGCAACTCTGAAACAGAAGACACTGTCTCCCAAGACCCTAACAGCCTGTAAAGCATAAAATCTGTTCAAATCTCCAGTTTTGCATCATTTTCAGCAAGAAGTGTACATTCCACAATAAGCCTGAGAACAAGTCACTGTGATTAAGCAGTACATATGTGTGTATACATATATATACACACACACATAAACACACACATTATATATATAGGTTCCATATAAGCACTGTAGTACTATGTACTGTCCATATTTATATAAAGGTGTATGAATGAGAAATTCAGACAGGCTTAGGGAACCCTAAAAGCCTGGGATGTTTGAGACACTCAGCTGACATCTGTGTCAGCACAGGAGCAGTGCAGAGCATCTCAGAACTGCACAGAACAGGGACTCCCATTTCCCACACAGGCAGAGCAGGGTGTGTCCCACTCAGATACTCCCTTATCCCTTAGTTTACTCCCCAGCTGACTTCGGTGTAGACTGCAGTCACATGGGACTGGGATTTGTTTGTACACCTGGAGGGCTCAGCTCTCATTTTGAGCAAGGTTCTCAGGTGCAGAAGCAGATTAACCTGAGCCCACTTTCAGGTTAAGTAACTGGAGATAATGGAGAAATCTGCTATTATAATGATGGGCTTCTCAGAACAACATGAAACAGAGAAGCAGGTGCACAAACCCCACATCCTGCAGATGGAAATTATTTAACCAGCCAAACCACTCTCTCCTAACTCCAATCCAATAGTAAATTATGGTAAAAATATACATATGTAGTTATATAAAAAAATAATACTAAATGGAACATACATATATTTATTTTTAAGTATGTACTTTATGATCTAAGTGTACACATACATACACACTGACATTTTACATGCTTTTTTTTCTTATTTACCTGCTTGTTGGGGCAACTAAGTAAGTACCATAGTCAACAAACTGAACCAGAATCTGAACAGGGACAAGCTGTGTAATAGAGAGGAGCTTTGCTCTATACCATAAACCATCCACATACTCTGCAAGGCAAGGTAGTTCTGTAAAAGAAAGAAAAAACCAAAGGCATTACACAATACTCCACAGTACTCAGTGCAGTACAAACGGACCTTGAAAATCCACCTTACTTTGTGACCAAGATTAAGTCTCCTCTTCCTTATCAAAACTGTACAATTTTGTTCCATGCATCCTCCAATTCTCTCTGAACTCCAATGCAATCAGTACTATGCAATTTAAGTCAACTTTCTCTACCCCATGTGGCAATGGTGAGAAACAACAGTGAACTGGTTGGTGAAAATGTAGCAATCCAAACAGTTTAATGTTCCAACTTTTCAACTTGGACTCATCTGCAGAATCCAGTTAGTAAACAGACTGATGTCCAAGTGAATAGACACAAGTCTGGAATACAGGAGGCAGATAATGCCTAAAACCTCACCCAGAGTTTTTATGAGTTGGCAGAATCAAGTATCAGCAAGAACTTTTTTACTCACCAGGTTTTAGACAGCCATACTTGTGTTAGCTTAGGCCCAACAGCTGTGGACATTAAAGTGGTGCTCCTCAGGGCTCACACAACTTCTAAGCCTTTATAACAGGGTTTTCTGTATGTAACTTTTGTCTTTTGAGTATTTAATAAAATTTTCACAGTTCAGTGACAGATGCCTTTAGGGAAAAGTTTTATTACTGCCAAATGCAATCTAAAGTCAGTTCATAACTCTAACAAGCATCAGGAGTCTGAGATCTATCCATAGTTTTCCAGTGGAGCAGAATGACACAAAAGCCTCATTTAATGAAGAGCAAAAATGTATTACAGTGTATCATGTAACTACAGTGTGATGTTACTCCTTACTCTCCAAAACTTTTATTTAAAGATACACAGAAATGGAAAAGGAAACTCAGGCTTTCTGAATAGCCTTATGAAACAACAGGGAAAATAAACACACAACCTACCTTTTTTGAAGCTGGTTAGATGAGGAAGAGTCTTCACAATTTTATTGCACCACTTCAGAGCTTTATTAAGGCTCTCTGAGTCACGGCTGGCAGCTCTCTCTGTGGCAGAGCACTTTGTAAAGGTCTCAGAAGAATCAAGACAAATATAAACCTATTTAAAGAAAAGGCTCTGATGTCACTATTTCTGCAGTTCGTTTAGAAACTAGAAATTCCAATCATTATTAAAAGATTACTTTTAATTCAGATCCCATCTCTGAAAGGTTGAGCACCTCCTTGCTCCCCTTTCTTCTCTATTTCATCATTCAACATTCAAAGTCCACACAGGAATCTTCTATTCAATCAATGCACGAGACATTCTGCCTTTTGCCTGGGAGACTGGGCAGAACTCCAGGAAGTTGTGTGGGCTTGCGCAGAATTCAATATTGTTCTGCCACATTAAAATCCAACAACCTATTTTCTTATTAAAACCACTAAGTACCAGAGTGCAGTAGTGCAATTCTTTAAATTAATTTTTCTAGAGAAATGATTAGTGTTTCACTTATGAGATTATTTCACCTACGAGTTCATGCAGAGAGCTGCCCCGCACAACCCCCCACACCAACAGCTCAGGACCATTTTGCAGCCTGTAAGATTGCCAGCTGTGATTTCCTTTTCACCAGCCCCACGGGACTGCAGCACGTGAGATGCTGACCAGACCACTCACCTCCTTGGGGGACACCAAGTGGGTAACTGTGACAGGAAAGGTTTCTCCTGGAACAGGCAGCGGCTGCAGCAGGTACGAAGGCGGAAGGTCTCCTTCAAACACCTCCTAGACCAAGACAGACTTCAGCTGAGCATCATCATACTGAATAACAAAATAGAAACTAACTTAGCTGTGACTTCTGGTTCAAAGGAGCTACCTAAGGAGGCGTATAATAACAATAAGCAGTGTGTCCTTGATGTAAAAAACCAACACTGCAATGTACAGATACAGATTTTTCTCAGCAGCAGTATGGCACTGTCCAGTGTATCTTCTTTCACAGCCATGTATTTTACAGTTTGAATTCTACATGTCATAACTGCACTTGGTTCAGCACAAAACAAACCCTGGAGCATTAAATGATACTTTTACAAGGATATATGGCACACAGCTCAGCGAGATCATAGGTCAGGAAGAGAGCTCCTATTATCTCTTGTACTTAAAAGGTGATGCGTAACAAAATGTACAATTTCTCCAAAACACATTTTTACACATTTACTTGATGAACACTTTTCATTATGCCCCAAGAAAAGTAGAAGTAACATATGTAACTAGAAAATGAAACAATAAATTATGACCCTTTCTTTGTCCTGCAGGATCTGACAGAGGATGCAGTACAAAAAATCATTATGTTCCTCAAACTTAACTAGGAAAAAAGTATTTTTTCCATTCAAACTATGGTACTCCTAGAAATAAAGAAAGGATGTCTAACTAAATCATAGATACACATAAACTGAATGTCAGATTTCTGCAAAACTATCAGGAGCACTGTGAGTCAGGAGCCATCTGACTACACTTAGACACACACACCTGGAATGAGAGTCACTGCTGTAAAGCTCAGCAAACTTGGAGGCTCTGATGCATTCTCCAATAATCCTGCTGCCCTACCAGGGATCTTTCAGGCTAATGCCTAAGCTAGGATTGTCATATGGTAACAAAGACCAGCTCCTAAACTCATCAGTGCAGCTCAACACAAGTGCATCTCAAAGACAGTGACACACTGCAGCAATGGGTGCAGTGAGTTCTGCATTAGCCACTGTTAGCATTTGCAAGGCTCAAAAAATAGCATAAAGTCCTTATCAGCTTAACTTACCCCAAATCACAGATGTGAAGCTGTAAAATAAAGTTACAAAACTACAGAATAAAATACTACATAATGGTTACACCTTATGTAGAAATAATGCACTTTATGTGTCCTGTGAGTGTGGCTGCTGATCTCTACAGCTAAAACCAGAGCTGATTATGTTTGAACAAGTTCAGAGCTGCTTGCTTCCCACTTCTGCTGTTCCTCAGGCTCCACTCGAGTTCTGGATGCCTTGCTTCTTTTCTGGTCTACAGCTGAACACTTCTGATGTCCGTTTTCTGACAAATTGTTCTGAGTCACTTATTCCTGGAATGGATCTGCTTTAATGCTGTTATTCCTTGAGGAAAGCACTTCAGGCTTTCTGAATGCTTCTTGCTTCCACCTTCTTACACAGCTTTTTTTTTTCGTTTTCCAAATTTAATGTTTGTGTTAAAGGCACAAATCTCATTTCCAGATCCATATTTAGTTTGCTGAAAGCTGTGTCGTGCTGACTTTGTGAAAATGCAACAAGAGACTGATGTACAATTAGATTTTCCATGGTTACTCAGTCCTAATATACACTGAGGGATTTTTCTAACTGCATCACTGGCAGACAACTGCAGCCTTGCACCAGCAGTGACAGCAGCAGACTCTGTACTGGAAAATTACTTTCTGAAGCAAAGATGTATGTTGGAAAGAAAAGTACACTGGCAGACTTAAACAGAATTAAGAGAAAAATGCAATAACAAAGTCTTAGCAATATAAATAAACCTTATCCTCAGATTCCAAGTAACAAAAAAAAAATTAAAAAAAACCAGAGAAATTACTTATGTACGGGTTTTTTGTGTTAAGATGAAGTTAGGTGGAAACTTCAATCCTCCCCTAAAGAACATCAGGTAACTGTCCCAGACTCTTGGAATAAAGAACCTAGGTAACTCCCCTATAAATCACTGGGTTTATGATGAAATGCTTGATTTAATTTACTCCATCCTTGGGTACATTTCTATGAATAACTAATCCCTCCACGTGATGAAAGTATTACCCTATTCCTAGTGTTTTAGAGGAACACAAAAACTAGCTGACTTTAAACAGAAGTGCAAAAATCTCTTTTCATTACAGAGTCCATGACCAAAGTCTTGACAAGTTGCTGATCCCCAGAGTCTTACCAGCGTGTCACAGCTCCCTGTGTTGTGCTGCAGACCCGTGTGCTCAGTCCCACTGCTGCTTACAGCACAAAACCACACAGAAATATTAAAAAAGGCAACAAATCCTCCGAGCTCACAACAAGCAACTGACTAATCTTTCCAATGTTAGAATAGCAACAGCAAAAAGGACACACACACACAAGTCTCACCAGCTTTTGTATGTCCTGGCAATCTTCAGCAACACAGTACTTCTGGTATGCCATGAAGGACGAAAGCGACATCCCCCCAAAATACAGGCTGATGGAAAGCTTGCCCCATGGGTTACCTGGTAATTCCTTTTTACACAGGACAAAACAGGATTGCAACAGTAATACTGGCAATGAAGTTTTATAAATAGTGACCAAGAAATTCAAACCTCTCCTACTGATATGCATAACAGTCGAAGACACAAGACCAAGATGCCTATTAACATCAGTTATAACATAAATGGGAATATCTCTCTGATATGGCAGCACCAATTGCTCACTCTAACACTGAAGTATTATCCCATGTTTGCTCACTCAAACCCTTCTCCTTCACAATTTATCATTAAACTGTCTGAAATGGCTTCTTTTCAGACAATACAGATGATGTGTTTCCCTATAATTTTAGTAAATAAATTTAGGCACATTCATACTTAATTATGTCAAAATTTTATCACTTAAAATAGAATTTAGAACAATTTATGCTGCTGATAGGTAGGCTACTTGTCAGAATGACAACACAACATGAACAGGGTGAAAAAACAGCACTAACTCTAATGGACATATTTAAGGCCTGGAAACTATAATAAAGGTAAAGTCACAGGAGAAGTTTAGTTGTGGTTTTTCTTTTGTCTAAGAAATCTATTTACTGCTATACCCTTCCACGTACCATTCTTAATGCCAGTTAAAAGGAAAAAGACAACAAAAACTTTGCTTTGTTCCACATCTATGAATAAATTAGGCTACCTTAACATGAATTTCAACCTCTTCATTTTTGAGAAGTTCTTGAAGGTAATCTACTGCATCCTGCTGCCAAAAATTTCCAATCTGTTTGGAGTAAAGCAAGAAATCAACACATTAAGATGCTAACAGGTAATACTCTTTTTATTCTTAGGGTAGACAGAAATACATGACTATCATCAAAAGAGAAATCTGACTGGTAAACACACATCATTAATTTGATTTGTCCACAATAATTTAAATATTATCTGCTATTTGGTGCGTTAACATTTATGTGACAATGCAACCCACAATTTTCACATCCCGAAATGGCTTAGACAGAGATGCTGCTTGCCAAATCTAACTGATACTATGTACACAATAATGTATGTGTGCAAAATTATCTGAAGCATAACCCAAAGAATTACAGAATCTAAGATAACACACAACAAAACAGAGAATACCTTAAGTACTTTTTATTCTCCGCTGTATCTGTTTGCTTTCCAGCTTGTAGGCTTACAAGGTTGTCTTCACAGAATCACAGACTGGTTTGGGTTGGAAAGGACCTTAAAGATCTGAGTTTCAGCCCTGCTGCTGTGAGGGGGGGCACCTTCCACCAGACCAGGTTGCTCCAAGGCCCCTCCAACCTAGCCTTGAACACTTTAGGATGAGGCATCGACAACATCCCTGGGCTGCCTGCTCCCATCTCTCACAACCCTTGTAGTGAAGATTTTCTTCCCAGAATCAAATCTAAACCTGACCTCTTGTCAGTTTGAAGATATTCCCCCTCATCCTATCACTCCATGACCTAGTAAGGAGTCTCTCCCCAGCTCTCTTGTAGCCAATTTAGGTAGTGGAAGGTGCTGAAGATCTCCCTGGAGCTTTCTCTTCTCCAGGATGAACAGCCCCAACTCTCTCAAGCCTGTTGTCATAGGAGAGGTGCTCCAGCCCTCTGATAAATCACTGCCCTGCCCTGGACTTGCTCCCACAGGTGCAGCTCTTCAGGTGCTCTCCTGCTGACCTGCAATCCCTCTCCAGGCCTGGCATGCCTACAGAGCAAAGATACTCGTCCTCTTCTCTGAGAGATGGGTCCCCAGGACCCCACCAGACCAGGTTCCTCACAGTGAGTGCCATCATCCAAGCAGCCCAACGACTGGCTGTGGCAACAGTCCTGTCATGATTTCTTCACTCACCAGACTGGACTGAACCCTTCAACCCCTTCCCTCCGACAGACAGGACTGATGAAAAAACTGGCAGCAGTTCAAAGATCCTTACAAACACTCTTGGGATCTGCAGCCCCTGCAGGTACAGCCAGGAGCAGTCTGAGGAGTGTCACTGGTGCCAACAGGAGTAGGTAACTCATGGCAGTGGCCAGCAGTGAGAGGACTGTCTGAGGCCTGGCAGCCTCTCAGTGATGTCCCTGATACAAACAGGCAGGAGCACCACTCCTGTCACCCACTGCCTTTTGTCAGCTGCACTGGGGGTTCCACAGGGAGCAGAGGGTGCTGCCCTCCTCAGCCCTGGCCTCTCTCCTGACGTGATGGCTCTGTCCTCAGCAGCCCACAGAGGGATGAAGCAGTGCTGCAAGGGTACCTCACACTCTGGGGAAAATTTCTTCTTGCAGGTCCTTGCCACTGTAAGCTTCCGTTCTTCTGCATTATTGCCCCTGCTCTCTTCCTCACGTGCTGCTGGGAAGATTTCTGGCTGTTTGGCTGCGGGTCCACTGCAGACTGCACTTGGAATCAGCCATCCAAGTCCTCCTCAGCCTCCCTGATGCTACACAGCCCTCTCACCACCTGCTGCAGGAGGATTCCTACCTGGGCATGCTGCAGGTCTGCTGGCTGTCCCTGCCCCACCACCCCTGCTGGAGCTGCAGCCTTCCTTACTCTATCAGATAGTTTAACTGTTTCCAGCCAAAAAAGTAAGCCGGTAATTTCAGTAATTCACTTTTACTAAGTGCACCATTCAGAGTAAGCAAGGTACGATGATATGTGAAGATGTTATTCACATACCAATTACTCACTGACAAAAACCCCTAAAACAATTCAACTGTATTAGTTTAGATTGTTTCCTACACAGCCAAGTTCAGAATGTTAGAAAGAGTTTTGCAGGACTTGAAAAATTTCAGATTGTCCGGCCATTGTGCATTAAGAAACTCAGGACTTACTCTGAAATGATAATGCATTTTGCAGTAACAGCGACAAAAAGTATCTCCCCCTGCCAACCCTGCAGTGTCCTGTCTCACAAAGGTTTAACTCTACTGACAGGTACTTATCGAGCATGGTCCCCTCATAAAGCAAATCTGCTGGGTCCTGATAAGGACCTGCTGCAACAATCCTCACCATCTCTCCTCTGGATCCTTGCAGGCAAGAGAAGATAGCAGCAACTACTCTCAGCCTTTCTGGCTGAGCAGGGTGTTGATCTGAGTAACCGCCTGTAGCGCGCAGATGTGCCATTACTCACCGGCAGCGTCTTGTAGAGCTGGCACGGGATGCAAAATGGAGGAATGCCCGTGTAAAACGTAGTTGGGTACAGGTGACACTGAGGAATGCTCTCTATGTAACCACGATCTATGTACTGTACCTGCAGGACATGCAAAGCGCGCCTGAAGTAACTCCTGGTTTCTACATTACGTTTAGTAAGGACACATTACTTTTACGGAGGGGAAAAAAAAATGTCTGATGGTAAGCAGGCGAGGTGGCAAAGTGGAAAAGCAAGAAAGGACTAAAAAAAGTGGTATGGCATATCAGAAATTCAGTTTATAAACTTCTCTTCCAAGAATTCCTACCTTTTGTGGAATAACCAACATCAGTTTAAAATTGAAAGGAAAAAAAATTTGTGAACTAGGACAGATTCTGCCAATCTGCATTCAAAAATCATGAGCAGACTCAATACTTAGGTAAGATTAACTGCTAATGAGAAGAACCTTTACACCTGTGCAGCAGAAAGAATTCAAAACAGACAGCCAACACTTTTTGGGTGGGGATAGGGCAGGTGTGGGATTCTAAACCTAACTGTTTTCAAAGAATTCTACATATGGTAAGAAAGTAAAAAAAAAAACCTAAAAAACATTACTTACAGGAGATCAAGAGCAGCTTTTTACTTAAGAAAATTTATCATTAGTATGGAAAGTACAGGAAAAATCGTGACAACTGACATAGGTAGACAGATTTGATCCTTCAAATAAATGTAAAAATGAGGACAGTAATCAACACTTTTAAGCAGAATGAACATCTGCACAGTCAGGTCAGCTGAATGAAAAAACGTGAAATCCAGTATTTATTTCAGAGGATTGGATTATATGCCTTTTTTAAACACACATATGCAGACACACAAACACCCTCCCCCTACACAATCAAACTTACCTGGAGAGTACTACCGCTAACTTCTACAATTTTAGCTCGATACCACACAGTATCTGATCCTCTTACAACACAGGCTTCTCCCTTCTTCCAGCAGTAGGGTATCAGGAGACCAAGGCCTTTGAAGGTATTTTGTATTTCAGTCATCAATTTGTTTAGTGCAGTTTCTTGGGAGAGGGGGGTGAAATAAAAAAAATAAATTAAAAATAGTCCCTTAGATTTATGCAAAATATTTCCATCACTAAACCCCATCAGATTCAGATGAAGACATGCATGAACATAAAACACATCTGCAGCTCTAAAATCTATTTTCCAACACTGATACAATATGTATGTTCAATATCTAGTAGAAGAGTTACTACTTAAACAGTAAAGTGCATTTCCAATTCTGAACCCATTAGTAATTCTGAATTCTAATCTCAGAAGAACATACAGAAGAGTCTATAAATTCTGTAACTGACACCTAGGCAGCACTAATATCAGAGCCAAACAAAGCATGAACAAGACAGCAGCTCCCAGACCACTCTTCCAGATGTGGGACACCATGAAACAACACTCAACTCAAGAAGAGGTGTCCAGAGGAACCTTTTCTGCTATGGGTACAGCCTACAGCAAGAACTGCAGGAAGAATACAGAGTCTTGTGCAAGTAGAGTTACTGCACCTTGAATTTCGAAGTTTTATGAATAAAAATAGTCACATAATCTAGTAGTTAAATGTACTTGTGGAGCAAAAAAATAGAATTAATGTTCTCATATGTAAATATTTCTCTAAAGCACAATACACTAACATGGAACTGAGGAGTGACACTGCATCTGTCAGAAGAAAACGAACCTCTTTCAAACAATACAAACAGAAAACACTGCGAGATATAGAATCTACCACAATGCAAATAAAGAGCCTGAAGAAACTGTGTACTGAGCTTAAACTGCAGGAAAAAAATACAGCAGTATCTGAGAACCAAGCTAACTTCCAAGAATCTTTATGACTGTATCTTCATCACTTTGAAGTAAATAACTACATTTACTTTATCAGTCAACATTACAAAATACAGCACTTGTTGCTTTACCCATTACAGTCTAGAGAAAAAAGGCAAGTAAGCTACCCATCCAACTGCTCTGGGTTTTTGGATTTCTTGGGAGGGTGGAAGGACAGGAGAGCTGATTTAGGGGGAAGAGAGGATCCTTGCACCTCACACCAAAGTACATCACCTCCCAAGAGGAATCTTTCAGAACACTGAACATGTACCAGACAGGTGTTCTAGTACACATTCTGATAACCAAAAGCACTCGGATTCATATATGTATTTTCTTTTATGTAAACTCACCATATGATTTTGGTATTATATAAATAGTTCCATCACCTCCAACACAGCTCACTATAGCCTGGAAAATTTTTGCTTCAGGAACAATGGGAGATTTATAAGCTTCATCCATTCCTAAATGAGGCAGTGGCTCATATGTTTTGAGTGATCTTTTTTCACTCTCTGAAATACTGGTGTTTTCCCCTGGAACAGTCCTGTTTCTTGCACATCCAATTTTGGAATTACAACCATCCAGCTGTGTGTTCTCCTGCTCAAAATGTACTTCAGGACGTTCCTTGGAGACTGAACAAGGCCCATCAGCTTTACCAGCTCTAGAAGATTCAACCAAATAATAATATATTAACCAACAAAGAACTTGAAAAGTGCAAAACTATAAAATAATACAAGTAAGAAAACCGAAGCTGCAGAACTGGCAAAAGTATCTCAAAATACTGTCAAGTATCTCATCTACAAAGTCAGAGAACTGAAATGTGCCATGGATACAATAAATAACATTATTCTCAAGTAAGGCCACGGAAGATGGGAGTTCTGTTTCTAGAACTGCAGAACACAATCCAAATTTTTTGTTTTACTTAATAGTTTGGTCAAATATGAACATCAGAATGCAAGGGAATATAAAAGAAAAGTATCCAAACCTTCTGTTTCTAAGAGCCAAACCCTGGTCCATAAGGTATTCAGAAGTATCAGTCATTTTTCCTGTTTCATCTTTGCAAAGAATTTTCACAGGTAATGGACAACCCACATTATTCTCCTGGAAAAAATGGGAGAGCTGGACAACATATTACAAATACGCATTTCTTCTAAACTACAGGCATGTTTCTCATTTTACTGGTACTGACTGTCAATCAGACATGCTTGAACAACTGATGCCCATATGAGAAGACACAAATTTATTTAATCCATATGACAGTTCCAATAATTTTACCAACTGTTCTACATGACATTAAAAAAAAGTTGTAGAATAAAAACTTGCTTTTTCTCTCAGCTTTTTTAATAGAATCAAGTGCCAAACACTTGTTTTCCAGCAGGAGATTTAAACCCATGCATAAATAACTTCACTCATCACTGCTTTTATTTCCATACACACTGTAAAATACCATTGGCAGCTGCCAACAGATGCTGAACAAATCAAACCCTTCTAATAATCTTGTTTTTTATTTTTTTTTAAACCGTGGAAGAGATCAATTACTAATGCTATTCATACAGCATTAGATTAATTCTTTCACTCTCTGAGGCTTGAAAACTACCACAGTAGCTGCTGAAATCATTCTCAGCAAGAACCTGAGCAGCTTGCTTATCTATCCATAAAGCTCTCAGCTTCCAGTGATCCAAAGATACACCTACTATTCTTCAGTAACTAAATACATAAAAGATGAAGTTCTCTCCACACTGGGAAGCCAACTGCTCTAATGCTCCAGTGAATAACTAAAGTAAAGCAGAAGGAAGAAAAAGCACCTCTTTCCCTAGAGCAAACAGCTGTACAATAAAGTTCTATTCACGACTTTTTGAAAGGTAAAATATTCAGAAAAAAATCCCAACTTTGCAGACAGCCTGACAGAAATTTTATAAATACCACTGGTTTTGATTACAGACCTGTGTGATTATTTTCACTTGTGCTCCAGTTAGGTAATAGGATAAGCATTCACACACTGTTGCTGTCCACTGTGTGCTTCCACCTGTGGGTCTAACATAGAACAAATGATAATCTCTAGGTACAAAAGAAGTTGGCATCTCCTGAGTATAACCACCAACTCTTCCCTCTACTAAAATCTTGGTTTTTTTCTTTTTAAACTGCCTAAATTGCTACAGAAAAAAGATAATCTCTACTACAGTCAAGAGTAACATGAAATCATTACTAATTCCTGGATCTCTACAACGGGAAAAATTAAAAAATACAAGCCCAAAACTTCAAAATGAGGAGGATCATGAGTTCTAGAAGTTATGACACCTGTCATAACAGTCTAGAAAAGAGACTGTCTGTACAGTTTCATGAGATCAAATTAATCTCAAATTCTGAGCCAAGGGAAAAAAGTATTCAACGAAATAAATCTGCTGACTATTTTGTAACTCAACTTATAAACATTTATTTCTCCGGCACAGTTTCTGCCTTACTACTATACCGTGTAACCCTCAGAAAAAACTCCAAACCTTTACTAAATAAATCACAGTCACCACTCCATTTTTTTATTCAAAAAGCAAACCACATCCAAATCTCAGACAACTGGTGCTAACAAAGGTAGGTCATTTTCAGTTTCTAATGCTGCCACTCAGTATAAGGGAAAGGCTACCTTATTTCTGTCAGGGAACATTCTATTGCTAACGCCCTAATGGTCTTCATGTTTTCCTCAAGTTTTCTTAGACAGCTGACCTCCACTGTTTTTTCAGCTCCAGAATCATAAAGTAGTACCTGTTACAGGCAAGAAACAACAAAACAGAAAAAAACCCCCTCTCTTACTGTTATCGGTAAGAAATGGTAATTCAAAGCATCCCTAAGGAGGTTAAAAAAATTCCAAACATCACTGGGATTTAACAAATGCCTTTTGCACTGAAATACTTTATCACAAGACAAGCAACTACCACAGCACAGCAAAGAACAAACCATACAAAAGTGCTCAAAGGGCATTAAACAACTTTAATGACTTTTGGGTTAAGCAAGAAACACTGAAATAACTCTCCTCCACCCCTTGCTTTTTATTCTCATAAGGTTAAGTAGCTGTTTGAAGGCTCTTAGGCTCAGAAAGCAGATGATGCAAACCTGAAGTACATGAAGTCCCATTTCTGCTTCCTACTAAAAAGACCCCTGGGCACAACCTGATGATGGTAGAAAAAAATCAACAGCAATCCAGTCCTGGATTATGCGTATGATCAAAAAGCCATTCTTACTCTGGAGACATGTAAGTATCAAGTCACAAAATGCTTTTTTGTGGCGCTCATTGTTTTCAAATTGGTACAACAGAAGGCATGTTTCGAGCAGCGCCGTGTGAGGTTACTGTGGAAAATGTTATAGCTACATTGCACAGTGCATCACCATCAGTTCAGGGTTCTTGCAACTGCATGACTACCTGTGTTCCTGTGCTGTTGCACCTGCTTCCACCAGCTCCATCTTTTAACAAGGATCATTAAGTTGGAATTACTGTGACACTCCGTTTCACACACCTTCTGGAATCAATTGCTAGACTACAGTTTGGGAATCTCTGCCATGTTCCAAAGTGCAGTGTAAATAAAAAAAGAGAGTCAACCTCAGGAGCCTTCCTCAACTACCAGATTCCCTGCTAAAGGCACCTGAGCTTTGACAAGACAGTCAACTGATTTGCAGCAATGTACAGCTTGACTTAAAACTCTCAACAAAAGCAAAAGACTGTGAGAAAATATTAACACCCAGGACACAAAGATGTGACCTTATTTTAATCAGTGAATGCTTTCAAGTTCAGAAATTAAAGTATGAACCCTGTTATGGTAAGAGTTTTACCTCAGCACTTGTTTCAGAGACAATCCTGCTGATCTGACCTCTTTGCCACTGTCCCACATCGCGTACATAAACAGCACAGTGCATTTCACTCTCCCATTTCACAGACTGTGGCTGGGATTCTTTGTAGATGGAAGCCATCTCCTCCTGTAAACTAACATTCAAAAAACTGCTTTTCTAGTGATAAAATTTAATGCTAAATTAGATTTAAATAAAGGGTTTATTCAGACATTGTTTAACTAGCATACAATGAAGCTTTACTGTTTTAACAGATGCACAGTATTGCAGTTTTTCTTCATGACATGTTAGAAATACGTGAAATGGGAGTTACAAAAAACATGCATCCTGGTCAAAAGTCTGTAAACCTATCATGTTAACTTAGACAATGGAATTATCTGAGCAATCCTGAATGCTTTGTATGGCATTACTTGAAAACGACACTGTTTTCTCTTGACAGCTTGAGAGTGTGGTACTCAATGCCATGACTACATAAATGGAACTCTAGGTAGTTACAGTAAATGAATAAATAAGCAATGTGCACTAAACCATGACACACTCTTTAAACTATGTTCAAAGAATAGGCATGACCACCTAAATGTTACCTAACTGTCTACCAAAGGCAGGCTGATATATACTATGTCTAGAAATTGTCTTCAAACTTCCTAACAGGGTACTGGAAACATTTTGGAAAAAAAAAAAAATCCTGCTGCTACTACTAGTATTACTAAGTTCTAAGACTTGGGATGTAGGTTTTATTTAACCAGATTTCTAATGAGGGAATTGGAAGGAGAGAAGAAAGAGCAGGAAGATTTAACCTTTTTGGACGGTGTTGCCCTCATCAGGCCCCAATAGCTACTACAATAAAACAGATTTGAAATATGAGTGAGATCATATACCTAATGAACTATTTAATAAGCCACAATGTAGTGCCAACCTCCCTCCTGCTCCTATACTCCCTCAACAAACTCAAGTTGCTGTTAGCAGCCTTCAAGAAGTACACAATGTCAAATGCAACTCTCACCAGCTTGTTCTAATTACAATTTACCCCTTGGTAATAAGAACACTTTAACTGAAAGAAAGTTTTTTGAACTTTAGTACCTTTTCAGTATACTTTCTGATGACAGCAATTGTACAAAAATTTTACTAGGAGACACAACATGACTAATTCTCCCATGTAACTCCTTGTTACAAAGTGATCTGTAATCTTCATCCACAGGTTCTGTGTCTATAGGAATCAAAGCCTCTGAGGTTTTAGAAATTTCTTCTGGAGGATCATCCCACACTTCACTGGGCCCTACTTCAGTTCTTTCAGGGTACCTGTAAAGAAAAGTTTAAACAGATTTTAAACGAAGTGAAAAAGGCTCAGTAACAAAATGACAGGAATTATTCAACACGAAAGAGAGCTGTAGCTTAGACAGAAACATTTGTAAGGGAATATGAATACTTCTGAAACACTAATGATATCCAACATTTTTGTTCTCCTTCAGAAGGTATCCCTGCCCATTCAGGGAACAGAAGAGATTGCACAGGGAACACCAGGATCATAAGAAAAGAAGATCTGGAGTTGTTCTCTTGCCTCACAAAATAAGAGACAAAGGTCTGTGGAGGGTCCATTCTAAAGCACAGGAAGAAAAGAAGGAAGGAGCAGCATGGATAAACTGCTGTGTCCTGACCCCAACTCCCTGCCTAGTCACTGCCTCCTTGACTGGACTGAGTGTAACTCAAGTGCAAGGAGAGGAAAGACCGGTGCCTGGAATAAACTTCACCCTGGGAAAGGGGGAAGGTAGGTGCTATAAAAATTTGTCTTCTGTGTACCAATGCCTGAATTAGCCATTAAATGTTTATGCTAATTAGTAACAACTAAGTAAAACCAAGTCTGTTTTGCCTGCAACAGTACTTGGTAAGTGATTTCTCTGTCTTTATTTTGACCCATGAGTTTTCTTGTTCAAGTTTCTTTTATTTTCTCCCCAGTTCAACTAAAGAAAGAGGAGTGAGCAAGGGATCATAAAATCCACCTTATTCAAAGGATCAGTGTTACACAGCAACTTATGCTAAACAAGCATACCCTCTTGACTGAAGGCTGGAAGCAGGCATCTAAGTACAGATGGGACACAACAAAATACCTTTGTGACAGGGGAAAAAACAACTCAGCTGTTCAGGTTGCATAACTTACAAAAAACTTCCTAAAAATTGTGACTATGACAGTACTAGAGTTTTACTAAAATTTAGTTATGTTTCTGAGCTAAGAGAGAAAACCCACTCACGTGCTTCCTCCTGAAAAAAGCAAATTCAAGAATTCCCTTTTGGAATGAAAGCTTCCCATTTAATGATACATTTCCATCAGTACTCAAAAGTTATGAATCAAAGACTAAGTACAGATTTTCATGAATACAGCCCATGGATTATCTTGGTAAAAAGCCACCAATTTAAACACAGCAGTGTTATATCCTCATCAGCCTCATCTCCCCCACCACACTTCCCAACTCTGCTGTCTTCCCAACTCTTCTCCTGCTGTCACAGTTGGTTACCCAAGTGTTTTCTAGTAACAGATCTCCCAAAGAGATGAATCACCTCAGGTGCAGGTTTAAGGCATAAATTCTTTTTCTTACTACATGGGAATGAGAACCTTAACAGTAAACACTTTGGGAAGATCTGGCACTAGGGACACTACAAGTATGATGCTAACATTTGATCTCCAGTTTTTTCCACACGTACAACTTCAATACATTAGTCAAGATTTAGTTTGAGAATTCAACTATAAAACTGCAGTTACATGCTAAATTAGACCAGCTGATGAATGCGATTTGAAAATTAATTTATCACAGATGTGGTAAATTCCAGGCACTGGAGGTGACATACCAACACCAGCAGTTTCAATACACAAATTCTGTTACTTCCAAATACTTTAAAAAAGTTATGCACAGCATATTTACCCAGGTATGTAGGATGCTAAGTCTTCCTCAACTAGCTGGCAGTTAATACTAAGTTTTCTCCCATTATCAGCAGAGGCATTGAAGAGTTCAATAGATAAGATGTTATTATCTAAAATTTCTGTGAATGAATAATAACAACATAATTAGTACCAATCAATGACAGCATGAAGACCATGGTTTTAAAGGAATAACAAATAATACTAATTTTCCAAATTTACATTTGATGTACAAAATAACTGATTCTGAACATCAATAATATCCAAGTCCTTAGCTTTGTGCATACCTATAAAATTAACTTAAAATACACCAATAATCACAAAATGCTTTTGTACACATAATTCCATTTATTAAATGGGTTCCAAATCATCATTCCACAAGGGCTGAAGAGTAAGTAGCTACATATGAACAATATATGGTATTGAGAAAAATCCTACTAAGGCATATATGTGTTATCTGAAATGATTTTTCTTTTTTGGCAATATTTTAGAGCAGAAGCAATCACACTCCCAGCTACTAATAAAGCCAGGAAACATCAAGGACAGAAAAAAGCCCATCTGAACAACCAGAATACTTGTATCATGTAACACCCATCTGTAAGACAAGACATGAACTGAGCTTTTGTTACAAGTTTTATCTGTTATGCCTCCTCCAATCAGAGGACAAAACTCAGGTGTTCTCACTCCAGGTTATCTCTAGCAGGTATGAACACAAGCATTTCAAATAAATACTATTTTAAATATCAAAGTGATTGTTTCTACATTTGAGTCAACTTAATAATATGTAAACAGAAATTGATACACTCCTGATAACTTACCAATAACTGAACACAACATAAGCTTATTTTCAGTCATTTCTTCAAATCTTTCCTTGGCTTCTCTGTTCCACTCATTTGCCCCTTTGAATGGCTCAATGCAAGCCAGCCTACACCTGATTGCCTGAAGAATAACTCAAGATTATGCAACTAACATCACATACAGATCGAGATCATCTCATTACAACTGAATCACAGGCTTTGCTTTGCACTCATGCAAGACAGCATGACCTTGGCTTCTGGTTCCACATTACCACAATCTGATTTAGTTCAAAATGATCCCTTCCTTCCCAGTAGCTGAGCATGAACCTCACATTCAGAGACCTTCTTGCTGAAATACAAAGAGCTTAAATCTCTTTGCCTTCCTTTATGGTAAGGCATAGAGCTGGTGCAGAGATCAGTAAAGATTATTGGACACTGGTTTTTTTTGAAGGCATCAGGAGGCTTTTTTTATCACTTATCAACATATGAAGTACCAAAATTCAGCGTAATTGTGACTGGTGTCCAAAATTATCAAATGAATAGCAAAGAAAAAAAATAATTTCCATTTATGAGCATTTTTTATTTTTGTATTTTATTTGACAGAAATACTTTGCCATTTTCTTTCCCAGTCAGTTTTCCTCCTTGTCAAAAGGAGGACACTCCAACCATTCTTCAAGTTAGAAAAACACCAAATTAACAAACAAAAAAAATTAAAACCCCTTATTATGAGATCATAATTTAAAAAGGAAATAATGCAAAAATTAATTTGGCTTATTATGGAAATAAATTTAATTTAAGTGAATTAAATACACATGTATATACACATTGTATATACACCTCTTCGGCAGTATGTATACTGCAGGGCAACATCAGATTTAATTTACACCTGAAAGATGTAAAAAAAAAAAATTACAGAGTTTTCAACATGCACCCAAAACACCAAGTGAGACACTTCACAATGGTGGGCAAAGAGGAAGTTCCTTAACATTTTATTTATTTTATGTATTTCAGAAGGGGAACAGCTCTCTCTTTCCGCTCTCATTCAGTGAGATGCTGTTAATTGTGAGTGTTTAATCCAGGCATTTACCTGTTCTGGAAAGCTCAGAAACTCCTGTTTCACTCTGCGGATGTCTTTATGAGTTAAGTTAGCAACGTTGCCATAGTCAATGTACTTTACCAGAACTTCCCGACAACTTGGCAGCCCTTCAAGGAAAACAACCCAAGTCATTTTAACAAAAAAATTAGTATCTGATACAGGTTAAAGCACCAGAATTTCAGAGCAGACCCCACATTCATGCCATATGATCACACAGTATCAATTTTTAAAAATTTTTATAACCCAATGAGTATTCTTTAGGAGGAGCTCTTTCAGGTCCCTGAAAGGACAGCCCTGGCATTTTGGCCCCCTTTTTGGGACACTGGCACACTGAACATGTGCCAAGTGAACACATAAGCACAGCCATGCCACAGTGCCCAGATACAGGCAACGCAGCCTCAGCACAAGCAAAACACCCCCCACTCCCTATGGAATTACTTTGGAGAATTATCAACCAACACCAGATACACTCTCAGGTTGGCTGGAATAGCCAAAGCCGCAGTTCAAACCGTAACAGTAACAGAAATACGACTTAAAATAATTACTTAATAGAATTTCAATCATCTCTAGAAAAATGGACTTTGTTGCATCTCTGTTTATAAAAGAACAGGTGTATAAATATTAATTAATAGTCTATTAATAGCAAAAGAATATGAATTAGTACCCCTGACTTTATGAAGCTACCTGGTAGCACCAGAATTCCTAGCAAAAATACTGGCTGGATGTTACTGCTCATATCCAGTGTGTGACTGTGACCTACCAGCACATCTGGTTTTGTAACGTAGCATTAGAGCAAAAGAATCAATATTTCACCTATAATCTGTGCTCTGTACCAATTCCCATCCTCCTGTTTTGCAACGCATGCTTGGCCTTCAACGGGGCAGAAAATTTCCAAGTTTCTGCCATTCTCTTGTTTATATATCTCCTGAATTTTCTCTGGAAGAGCTAAAGATTCCACACTCTCTTTCTGAAATAAAAACAACAAACCACACATACAGAGCAGATGTTTTTTCTTAATGGTATTTTTGTCTCTTTAAAGGGATAATTTTTTTCCTAGTACTGCACTTTCCAGTCTTCCTTCCAAAATTAAAGTGGTCATGAATATATAAAGTGAATTTTAGAGCCTAACAATTATTAAATAGTGTCCTGTTCAATCACCATTCTAACTAGTAAAATACTGCACACCCACAAAGGAATTAATCATGTTACATAACTGACAAAAACTTTCTGGGATTTTAAGAATTCCTGGAATTTAACTAGGCTGAATCAAGGACTGTTGGAATTAATCTCACCTATCAACTCTAGGAATCCTACCACTGGTAACAAGTGACAGAATTTAATAGAAGTTGTAGCTTATTTAGTGTGGACTACAAATAGCTCAACATAAAAACGTTTATTCATGGTTTCCTCTAAACAGACTTTATTTCTAAACTTACCAAGCGGAGATAGAAATCACTGGGGCTATTAATGTGACAAACCACAACAAAGACCTCTTCTCCTTCCTGTGGAATATCTGGTGGACTGTAGTGAGAGATGGTGCAGTTTTCCAGCTGAGTGGGAAGCTGTAATTTAAACCTAAGGTAAACAAAGTGAAATTTTGAATAACGTCAGTCAAAATTAACTGCAAATGAACCCTTTTACATTCAAATATCAAATTTCCTATTGAAAAACCCACAATATTATCTTATAAAAATTACTTGATCCATACCTATAGGTATAGCTTAAACTTTCCTTCTTGTAGGTGGTGCAGCCAGTTACCTGTAATGCTTCTCCCTCTGCCTACCAGCCAAATCAAACAGATCCAGGCTTATTTTTGTGTGGTTTTCTGTCTGTGACAGACAGCAAGAGCTTCTCATTTAGCCCCCCTGTTATTCAAAATTTGTACAGAAATAAATATTTTGCCATTTTCTAAAAGTTCTCTATTTAAATGAAGCCTGACTAGCACAAATGAGTATAGCATGGTGCTTCTTGGTGAAGGTGAAAAAAGGAAATCAAGAGACACTGCTGAAGGTTAATACATCACACATCAATATATGGAACACTGCAAAAGCAACCAGCTTAGTAAACTTCACTTGGTAAGCATTATTTTGTTACCAGTTATGGCATAGTGGAGCATGAACCAAAGGAAGACACATACCTTGCCAAATCTAAGAAAACCAATGCATCCTTGAGAGACAGTGGTGTATTACTGCTTACTTCATTAAATGGAGGTTTTCTCAAATCCACAATGAGAACACCATCCTCTTCTCCAAACACCATCATTGAAACAACTTTATTATTTACCATTTCTAAAAATTTTGTCTTTGCCTCCTCTCCCCAACCTTCATCCTGAATTAGAAAGAAAATGTTACTAAGGATATCAGAGAATGTTAAAACAAGAAATACAAACTGTAATTAAAAATAAGATAAAAAAAATGCAAGGAAGAAAGCACAGATGCATCGTAACAGAATAAATCCTGAACATGGCATGGGGCTTGTCTAGTCCACAGCCAGGACAGCATTGAATACAATTCTTTTATTATGAACTAGTAAGTGTATGAAACTGTGTAAAACTGAGTCAGATCAAAGGACTGCAGTTTCCACCATGTTTCTTCTGAAGATCCCCTCAGATTGTTTTGATACACAAAGCAGAATCATCTTATCTGTTTCACTTCAAGACTTTCCCATGAACTGAGAAAGCAGAAATGTAAGTTTGTCTTCTTGTGTCTTTACACAAATACAGAACATGATCTGATCAATTTACACACCGCTGCTCTCCACAGCACCCTGTGCAACATTTTGTCTACCTTTAAAAAGCCTGTCTGAATTTATTTCTCTGGGATGAAGTCAATGCATTTCTCATTTGATACTGCAAATCTGTGCCTTTTAGGAACAGAAAAAAAAATGAAAGCACATATAAGGAAGGTGTTTTATCTACACTTGTGAAAATTGTTCCAGAGCTTTCCTATGGAAAGTTATTTCAGTCAACATCAGACTGGTAAAAACCCCTAAAAACTGACCAACAGTTAATACTGTCAGAAATGCACATCTGTATTGGATTTAGTTCATTTCCATGTGAATGTGTCAAGAATAAACCAAGCCTAATAAAAAGTGAATACTGAAGAAAAGAATACTGCAATATATATGCCTTTTTGTAATGGAGTAATGGTTGACAGTACTTCATTTGTGGTTATACTGAAAGAGAATAAATAACACTTTACAATAGTGGCAAAAAATTTTAAGTAACTAGTACAACCCCTGAAGAGATTCTCTTAAAAATTTCTAAGAAGTAACTTATTCTTTGTTTGGATGACTTTTGAAAATTATTAGTTGCATAGTTAATAGATAGACACAAAGTAAGAGGATCAATTTTGCAATTAATTTTTAAACTTTGCAGAAGAACATGTCTAAAGTATGAGCAGCAAGATTTAAGCCTGAAATTTGCATTTGTAATCTTGCATGCTTTTTAAGACAGACTGCTATAAGCTCTTCTTTCTTTTCCAATGAAAGCAATGCAACATGTTTAAACAAGAGAATTTAACTTTAAATAAAAAAATGCACTATGTACTCCTGAGTTTCCTTATGTTTATACTGAAATAAGATAATTTTAAATTCCATATTTAAATTTTTTTAACAGAAATCTTAAGAAGTTCCTGACATTCTTCAAGCAGTTTGTACTCACTTCATTTTTGGGAACAATATCCTTCAGTGAACACCGTACTGCTAAAGGAGGAAGGGCTGCAAGCTCTGCCTCAATCTGCTGGTCAGGCTTCCTCACAAACAGACAAATGTCATGGGTTTCTACAGTCTGCAGAGTAGCAGGATCAGGCCTTTCGGGGGGATCACATCTAATGTTGATGGGAATAAATGCAGCACTAGCTTAAAAGCGAAAAAACCCCAAACCCATTGCCTGAAAGCCCCCAAACCAAACCCCAGACTTTTATTGTAAGTTACTACTGCAGTAATTGGCATAATGGCACGTCAATAAAACAGAATTTTAAAGTCTCATTGAAATGCATTTTTTTATAGCATTTAGTACTTACATGTTTTCTTTTACAACTCAAGTCTCACTTAAACGTTTTAATGTATGCAGGCTTGTACACTTGTGCACTTAAGCACAGTGCCACTTATTCTGAGGGGAATTTGCAGGAAGAGAACATCAGAGCCATTTGGGTATCTGGTTATCTGCCTGAGTGAAGGTGAGGAAGGACTTGTTCCTCAGAAGAGACCTTGAATAACAATAGTCAAAGACAACAAATGCAGACAAAAAAACCTCTCTCCATAAACATACCCTGAGAAAATCAGAACTACAGAGCTTCCAAAGTCAATAAGGAATACTTTCAGCAATGCAACATCACACACTTTGTATCTTATTGGACCACAAGGCTTCTTCCTTTGATTTTTACTCTCTACAGGAATTAGTTCAGTGATAGTTCCACGGCACCACATTCCAGTTTCCTTACTCTTAATGATAGTTCTAGCACCTATATGGAAGCAAATACAAAAGGATTAAATTCAGTATTTTGAAGTATTTCACACTGAAACTATTATTACAGTTCTGCATAATGTTTCCTTGCTCCCATCCTCCACATAGGTAGCAGAAGTGCTCATGTACAATAAAGGCACAAAGGCAGTAAAAACCATGTCTCCATAGCCACCAGGAGTTCCCTTCACATTCATTTACACAGTGTCTTTAAGGCTGGCAGGTGTTTGGCTTGTATCAAGAAGTCATTTCTGGCAAAATTTCCACAGTTCTGAGTAAAGTGGCAAAAACCCCACTGACATATAAAGTCACTGCATACTTTTCATTAGTTTTCTGAACACATTATGGAAATGGGTATCAACATGTGGGTTAGGAAATAATTAATTATTTAAGAATGTATTATTGTCTTTCATTCTGATTTCTAGAATGGTTTCTGTTCAGTCAGTGAACTTTAAGGACTGTTTTACTACATAAAGGAGTGGGAGGGAAGAGAGAAAAAAGAAAGAACATGATACTAAGGAAGGTATATTGCAGGGTAGTATTTTAAGCTGTGTAGAGCTTTAGAAATTAACCATTTACCTAGTTCCAAAATGTCTGAAGGCAAGAGATAGGAACTCTTACTACAGCAGAAGTTTTCCAATTTGGTCTGCAAAGCAAATGCTTCTTTCTTCTGTGAATATCTCCGAATATAGAAATGGCATGGATTTACGACATGGCTTACGAACACCAATTCTGTCAAACCTGAGTAAGACATAACACAAATTATCAAACACCCTCCAAGTAACTCCAACAGATATTATTAGGCATATCATTGAGTTTATGTTGCATTTATCATGATAATATCTCAAACAGATTTTAATCTGTCAAGTCAGTTCATAATTCTTTCAAACAATTACCATGTTTGCTTCCTGATGAAATTGCTCTTTTGAACTCCCTCCCTTGTGCGACCATCCAAAAGAAACGGCTGTCTCACAAACTGGTAGCCTGAATTTAAGTGGGTAATTCAGAGCTTTTATTCCCTCTAACAAAGACATAGAAAACTTCTAGAAAGCAAATTAGAGATTAAGACTCCTGCCTTTAAGAGCAGGTATGCTAAGCACTTTCCTACAGTTACTCAGTGCATGAAGACCAAGGAACCAGCCAAGACATGACCCTATGTAAGACAGGACTTGTGACTAAGCATCCAAATCCTTTGTACTGCAGGTACCTCCCTCCTTAGGGATACAAAAGACAAGTTTCTTTCTGGAGCTACTCAACAAAGGTTGTTAATGGGCCAGAGGGTTTTAGAAGCCCCACAATCCAATTCTTACAACAGTACTTTATACCACAAAGCCTCCTGCAAAGAGTGGACAACATCATATAGACAATGTAACCTGCATGACTGATCAGGGCACACCAACCAGATAAGATCTGCAACATCCTGGAGCACTGCCACCTCAGCACTGCCATCTCCGAACTGCAACATATCATGGGTGAAAGACAACACAGAGTCTGGCATCTGAAACAACCTAAGCAGGTATCCAGGAGACTGTGCTTCCAAGCTTATGAAATGCTGCATCCAGAACAGATGCGAGATTTCTCTTGGCCATTTCCAGTGTATGAGATGGCATCTGAACAAAAAGTCTGAACGACTTGAAAGATTCCCCTATAAGGACACAGCCTCTATTGGATCCCTCCTGGTCACCATTTCCAAAGAGTGATGAGTCAACTATCTTGTCTTACATACAGAATCACAGAACTATTAAGGCTGGAAAACACCTCTAAAACCCTGAGCACTCCTGCACACCAGCCTGGCAGGCTCTGCTGGACTCCCTCCTGTGTGACAGTGACTTCCAGTACTGTAGGGTCCAATACTGGACACAGGACTCCAGATTCAGTCTTCTATCAGAGGGGAAGGATCCCTTCATGGACCTGTCAGCTATACTCTTACTAGTACAATACAGGGAAAACCTGACAAGCTGAGGAACCTCATTGTTCCTGCCAAATATCATATGACAATGGCCTGGGAGAAGATTCAAGAAGCTGAGGTAACTGACAGAAACAAATTCTCCAGGAGCCAATGACAGAAACACTGAGGGGATTGCAATAACCACAAATTATTGGTTATAATAACTATATCAGATAGTTATTATAACTAAATCAGACTAAATCATTGTAACAGATAGTGCTTTTGACCCTCTTTGAGAGAGCTTGTGATAAAGATTTCAGTAAGCTAAACAGGACAACAAAAAAAACCCCAGAAGAATTGAAACAGACACCATTAAAGAACTTGCATGAGCTAAACACACAGCATAATACAAGACTCAAAAATAAGATCACACTCAACAATGGAACATGGAAATCATGAGGTATTAAGACTTGCCTTCCAAGTCATCTTCAAGTATTTCTTCTATTATGACATCAGGTGTTTCTTCCTGGTCACCAAGGTTAAGAGTGTTTTGTCCATTATCTTCACTATATTTGGGAAAAATTTTATTTGGAAACCAATTAACATAATTCAGTCTGTTTCCAGAAAAGCATCAGTCAAGGCATAGGTTTTATTAAGAATGCATCATTATGTTAAAAACACACCTCATAAGAGCTGCTAGAAATAAACTGACTTCAATTTTTTAATACAAAGAAAACAAAAAACCACTAATATGACTCCTGAATCTGAGAAAGAATTGTCCCAGACACAGTACACATGCTTGGGCACGGCTTACTGCAAGAGCTACCCCCCACCTAGATGATCAGAGATCACAAGTACAAATATAAACTATTTGAAAAAGATGTTCATAATGTGGTAAGATAGCTCATGCTGAAAACAAAAGGCATATCAGATGCTTTTGTATTAACAGATATTACTATTACTCTCATATGCAGGATTTTCAAATATAGTATGCAGTATGCAATAAGCCTCTCCTAGCATAACTACAACAGCCCTAACAGCAACTCCATTGCATTTTTTCAAGTATTAGTCAAAGACCACAGGAAAAAACCAACCAACCAACCCAACAACAAAAAACCCCTAATAAAATAAAAGCAACTGTAATTTTAAAAATAAAAGGGGTTTTTTTTTGTTAATCTTAAGAATTTTCTTTTGGCATTTGACACAATCAGTATTTAGACTGTAAACTGGAAATACTACCAATTTCAGTACTTGCTGTTCATTTTAGAGATTAATTTACACTTGCATGCATTTTTATGTGCTGAAATGATTAACATCTCTCTTACATGTACTACAAACATAGCAGACACAGCACTCAGGGACATGGTTTAGTGGTTGCCTTGGCAGTTTTAGGTGTACAGTTGGGCTCAATGATCTTTTCCAGCCTAACTGGTTCCATGGTTGAATCATTTAATGCCAACCAAAGTTGGAAAGTACACAGCATAAATAAAATCTGGCTAACTTAAGTGACTCAACAAAATATACTAGGGCAAAACACAAGTAAAACCAAAATGTCAGAACTGAAACACAAACTGGCCTGACTGGAATGCTGACTGACATACTAGCATATAAAGATTTGCTTTGCCTCAATATACTCTTGGAATTCTGTAAGCACCTACAGTTTTTTAAATCTGATCTCCAATAAATACTTCACCACTAGAACAGGTAAATTACTGTACCTATTCTCTTTCATTAAACAATACTTACTTCCCTGTCATTCCCCATTTAATCTTGCCCAAATTTTCTAATGAAGATGTAATCTTGAAAGTGTTCAGGAACAATCTCAAGAGAAGAGAACAAATATTACAGAAGGTGACAAGAATACCTAAACCACTTTCACAGTGTGAGATCTACGGTGTTTTTCAGCACAATATTCACAGAGGGGAAAAGTAAGAGATTAATTACCTACTCCAGTTTATTTCTTCCTACAAAAACCAGATTTGGCTGCTCATTTATCTTCATGTTCATACTTTATAACTCTTGTCTTACGTTTTCTCCCTCATGCACAGAACACTGCAACATTCACTCAGTTTTCACATCTATACTCAGTTTAGTTCAACATATTACTCTGCACAAAGAATTTTCTTTCTAAAGAACAAAACCATAACTCAAGTCCAAAATATACGCTTCTGTTTACTGCTACACTATTAACTATTTTCTTTACCAATGAAAACCAGCAAAATCTTTTAAGCACTATTACATTTAGGCCAATGGAACTGTGAATATAACTTAAATAAATGCCTTAGCTTTTCTACCCAGTTTTAATTAATGAAAACTGAAATGTAAATAGAATTGAACAGCTGTCTGTGCTTGTCTCCCTTCAGGAGACATATCCACTCTTTTTTCTACAACTTTTTTATGTCTACAGCATGTGCCTCAACTTCCATGCACTTCCTACTTGTGGTTTTTTTCACCTTTGGTGTAATTTTAGAGTGGCACAAGGTATGTAATGCCTTTATATTTATCCTTCATCAGGTCTCCTTTATCCTCTGTTCAGTTGAAGTTCTTAAAAAAATTTCCAATGCAAAAAAAAAAAAAAGATTTTGTTAAGTTTGAGCTTCTTTGAAGTTGAGAGAGTTTACCACTGTGCATTTAAACAGGCTTCTCTGATACTGGCATTCATCACTGACAGTATTTTCGAAATAGCTACTTGGTAGGGTAGGGCCTAAGTTTTCTAAAAGAAGATTTTATAGATTGCTTTATCCATATTCTAACTCAAGAACTCAACTAACATGACAGGAGGGGTCCTAATTTTCATCTAGCCTTTGAGCAACCCACCCAGGGCTTGGCTGAGTCCCCATCCCTGGAGGCATGTGGCTAAGAGAGCTGGGGCTGTTTCCCCTGGAGAACGCAAGGCACCAGGGAGCAGCTTCCAGAAAGACAGGCGCAGATTTTCTGGTAGAGCCTCCTGCAGCGGTTTAAAACCCTTAGCCCTTGACCTAAGGGAGTGTTGATTCAGACCAGATGAAAGGAATTTTTTACAGTAAGAGTGGTGAAACAGCAGGACAAGTGGCCTAGAGAGGGGGTAAATGCCCCATGCCTGGAAAGGTTTAAGGTCAGATCGGATGGGGCTCTGAGCAACCTGATCTAGCTGAGGATGCCTTTGCTCACTGGAAGACACTTGGACTACACAACCTTTGAAGGTCCCTCTCAAACCAAACCCCACTATGATTTTGTGATTCAGAAGACATGCAGACGTTGCACTTAAACACACGGCACAGGTGGAGTTGGTAGTGTCAGCTTAATGGTTGGACTCAGTCATCCTACTGGTCTTTTCCAACCTAAATGATTCTGGGATCCTACAAAAATTGTTTGCATTTAGCACGTAAATAATCAACTTGCTAAGCTTCAATTCTCTGTGCCAGTCAGAATCACACCTCCCCACTCTACTCCCAGAGTGGTTCTATATCCTGAAATGTAACAGGGGTCCCAAGTAGCATCATCTTTTTTCTGTCCCTCCATCATTTTTGAGTGTGGCCTTCATAAACTAGGAACTGCAGCACTCTTGACCAGCCTTAAGACCAAGCTGCACAGGGCCAGGTGCACCTCAGTCATGACATATTTTCTTACTCATTTCTGCTGCAGAAATGAGAAATCACCAGTCACTTCCAGTGAGGACAGCATGGCAACTGGGATTTTCCACAACTTTCTTTAGACATCAGCACCCCAAAAAGCATTTAGTGCTTCCTGAAGGTCAGAAACTTACTCACGAAAACAAAGTAATTAAGCCCTTATTCTCCCAATACATTTCTATTTGTAAGGAAATGAGGAGTTTAGAAATGGCAGAAGTCTGTCAAGGATTTTTAAAATGCATGTGTATTTGTCTACATTTCAGCAAACTGTGCTTTCACCCCCATGCCTCACATGAAGGCTTTTGCCTATTTTTAGGGAAGAATTTATACTTATGCCTGAAGCAGTAGTTTTTCAGTCAACTGCAAGTGAAGCAGCTCAGTTTCTGCTGTTTAACTGTTCCATGAACAGTTTTTGTAATTAAGATAACCCATGCCTTTTACCTCCCTGTATATCTCCCACTCCAGTCATTTACCTTGAAAGTATTTTTTCCTTCAAATTCTTCACTCTTGAGAGCTCAGCCTCCACTGGCAACTTCAAGTCATAAATAATCTGAAATTAAAAAGTACAATCTTAGCTTCCATTAAACAGAAAGTAGATTATACAGAAGACACCTATTGCCTATAGCATGACACCTTTAATTTCATGGTAAAAACCCCAAGAGTTCAGCCATCAGCCAATTCCCAACTAGGTCTTCTTACCCTGCTAAGACCTGATAGTTGGGATTCTGTAACCTAATAATATAAACAGAAGCAAAAGTCAGATATTCCTTTAGTTTCAACATCTAATGAGAAAGTGATCTCTAAGTAAAAAGGCAGGCCTATGAGAGAATGATGGCTGCCAGTTCACCAAAAAAAATCACAGTGGTAAGGTGGAAAAAAATGACAGAAAAAATGGAAGGACTAAACTTCTTTTCTGGGTTACAAGACCCAGCTTCTTCATATGGAAAGTGAGAAATGGATGCAGGGTGGATGATTCTGAAGAGCATATTTCTTCAAAGAATGACAAGACCAATTACTCCTTCTTTTTCTCAAAACAAGGACTTACAAAGGCTCCAAACGCAATAATTGGATGGCACATTTTGAAAGCACAGAGGAAGCTCTTTTACATAAACCTCATTTTAAATAGTTAAAGGTGGAACTCACTGACTCTACCTAGGCCTATGTAGATGTAATGCACATATGTACACACCCATGCACACTGCCACAAGCTTTACAATGACATTTGAAGGTGTTCCACAAGCTTATGACAGAATAAGGTAATGTTTATTCAGTGTAATGAGCCTGATGTATCCTACTGATACTAAAATCCTTAACTTTTGACTTTCCCAGTTTCTTGGATACTGCCTCCAAGCATCTTTCCTCTCTGTTGCCAGAGACAGGAGACTTCACAGGATGGGCCTTTGCTCTGATACAGCAGGACAGGTAGCATGGGTTTCTACCAACAGCAGATATGATGGGGAGAAAGAATGAAAGTAAAGGCCTAGGGTCAAGAGGATCAAGTGAGTGTGGCTATGAATTCTGGAGTAGAGAAGGTTGGAGAGTTCTGGAATGGAAAAGGTTTGAGAAACAGAACTGATCCAAACACCATCTTTTCACTGATCAGCACTGTGTCACTTTTCCTATCCTCCCCCTCCATTTCCTGTTTCAGATGCCCAACTCTTCGAGGCCCGAACCACCCTTTTTTTGCTTTGCATCAGTCACCAGACTGTAACTTGTGACCAAGACCAAATACAAATTCTGTGTCTGTGAAGAGGCAGGGTAAGTATATAATACCCCAAAAATGTCAAAACTGAAGTCAGCAAACTGGGACCACTAACTTTCAATCCAAATTTGCATATATTTCTTAAAAATAAATTATTTCACAGTGCAAGAATGTTACTACCTGAGTGAGATCACAACAGTTTCTCAGAGAATGTGAAAATTTTAATTCCTTTGCTGTCCTAATGGCACCCATCAAGTGCTTCTTCTTCTCTTCAATGACTTCCTTAGCTTTTGCAATACTAGAACTGTAGTTGTTGATGTTCTCCTTTAATTCTGCAAACAATTTCCTTTTCCTGTGTTAAAGACATTACTTTTCAATATTTAATATGCCCTCAGCTGCACAGACTCAAATCTGAACTGTAACACACAGCTCCCAGCCACACAACACAAAGTGGACACATCCCACACACAAGGATCACCTTCCCCAAACAGTGCAAAGTACAGGCATGGGAAATGCACTCTGTAATTGGAGGAAGCACAAAAGTTAAAGAGTTCATGCTGAAAAGACTTTTACTAATTAAACATTAGGAGCACTCTTCAATTTAAGCCTCCTGATATTTCCAAACACATCGAACTGAAAAATAAGTAGTTGGATCTTAGAATTCATTCTACTGAGATAAGACTGAACTCCCCCTCCCCTCCCCTCCCAGAGGCTCTTCTGGAAACCTGAGCTTTAACACTTCTCTCCCCTCAATCTGAAGACATAAATATTTGTGAAAATCCAGAAACTGGGTATCCTTGGGCTTCTATCAGCTTGAAAATGTGCAGAAAGTCCATTAAAAAAAAAAAACAACCTGCTATTTCTGCTGTTAAAATTTATCATCCATCAATAACAGTATTAAAAAAACTCAAAATTGAGCTTTTCCAGAAAATTAACATTATGACTAGTTTTTCTTATTTTTAAGAGCATAGACAGCATAAGCTAGTGTTTTCCAACCATGAAAACCAGCTCCAAGATGCCACAATGAAAGGGAAAAAATGAAAGGCAGGTACTTATGAAATACGGCTATGAGAAAATTCTAAACAGTATTTTAGTCTTTTACCTGAATTAGAAAGAGGTTTGTAATAAAAGTAACTCACCCGTGCCATACTACAAAACTAGATTACTACCTTGACAGAAGAGTAATAAGTTCATCAAGTGTTCTATCTGCAGCTTCTGTAACTTTGTCTTTTTTATGCTTTACTTTCAACTCCAAGTATTCCAGCACCTATTTTGTTCAGTGTGAATAAACATGCATTATTTCATTATTCTTACAATATTACTTTTAAAATTCAGAACAGAAGCAATGAACAGTAAGACAGCGATGGATACCCCAGCAGACAGAGCGACATTAAACCACTTATAGCTCATTACAACCCTCTGGTTTCTCTAACTTGGAGTCAGCTGGCACTGTCTGAATCCTCCTCAACCAAAGCTTTTAGGTCTATGAGGCAAGAAACAGACAGATCTTGGCCCAATCTCTCACTTTCCTTACCTGACATTCAACACAGCACCATATACAGATAACAGCATCTGAGATTTTCCACTGTTTTAAAAAACTCATTGTGAGCATAAAAAGAAAACAAACAAACAAATTCTTCCTCTGGCTAAACATCAGTTTTGTCACTACAGCTATATTTAATGAAAAGACAACAGGAAAAAATGTCAACATTGCAATACTGCTTTGGCAATTTCTCGGTCTTTGTGGAAAAGCTGTTGCACGACCACAGTCATATCCATGGGTTGTCATATTACAGCTGCTGAAATGGGAAGTTTTTACAAGATGCTGTTAGTGTATGAATTAGGAATTCAGCATAGCTTGCTTAAGAGAAAGTCACTAGAAAGGGAATGGAGAACAGGCCCCCCTGACACTTCAGACCACACTTAAGTAAGCTTATGAAACACTAAATACTTCTATACTGTGTATCTTAGAAGTAAAATGCAAATAGATGGCAAAGACAGAACTGCAAGCTTTTCTACAACACATTTAAGAAGAGGTAAAGTTTAAATAAATTATCATCGATAAAGTTCAAAAGTTACTCAACAAAATCTATTAACAGCATTATGCAGCATTTTAGGATTCTTCCTATGTCTTATACTGTGCATAAAAATGTATTACTTGATTTACATTTTTCTGCACATTCTGTTGCATTTTTACTTCTGTTGCCCTCATAACATCTTTTTCACCTTTAAATGCAGAAGGAGACACACTAGAATTCAAAAGTTAGAGCAGTCGCTAGAGCAAAGACAAAAGCTGAATTCTACCCTGATCCAAGGAAGCACAAACTCAGTATTTAAAGACTGGCTTGCATGTGGTTCTACTAACTCTAAATTATGCACAGGCTTGTGTTCTCCTCTGCAGACGACTACTCAGGCTGTAGCCTGGACTTTAAGGCTGTGTATTCACAGAAATAACATGAACATTTCCAAGACAAAACAGGTATCAAAACAAAGGTAGGAAATGCACATTTAAATAGCGTGGTAATGTGTGACTACCCACAACAAAAACCTTCAATCTAGGAGAGGATTTATTATTTCATGATTTTCACCCACCTTGCTTGCATCATGGAAGTGGCCAAGATTACTAACAGCTATGCCCAAAGCTTCATCAATGTCTCGCCCAGTGTTGCTCTCCTGAGGAAAGGTTTGCCAATGAACATGAAAGCTGCTTGCACAACTAGAAGACAAGATGGTCTATAACCATTTGCCATTCTGACAGAGGCATTTGATGTGGGTGACTGATGAGCTATATCAAGACTCTGAGCAGCTCCATAATGGCCTCCAGGCACAAAATACTTGGTTGAGCTGAATTTCACTGAGAACATTTACACTGCAGTATTTCTGAAACAGATTCTAGATTTGTTCTTTTAAACAATTTAATTGTGTATTCACATACAAAAACCAAATTAAAACAGTACATGAAAAAAAAGGCAAAATAAATTTACTAATATGGAGAAAAATGGAATATTGAAGAACAGGAATACTACAGCCTAGAACAAAAGTAAAATATTTAGGAATATCACTTGGGGAAAACCCCCCCAAAAATGTAGCTAGCCCACACTATTTTGCTGATACAAGAAAACCATTTTCAACCTTTAATGTGCACTGTAACAAAACTACCTAAGAAATTACATCAGACATTTGCAAATTATGTTTTTTTCAAGGTCAGTGTACAGGACAATCTCCAGAGAAGAACACGTGACTGGCATTACATATATAGTTCCTTCCAGTCACTTTAAAATCTCCACAACTTAAGTTCTCCTGGTCTCAAACTTCACAAACCTCATTCAGAAAGATGAGGTTAGGAAATTTGATTGAATGTTTAAAGAGAGATCCATTTGTCCAACAACCTTATTGCCCTGAATTACTGTTTTAAGGAGGTGAGCATGAGCCTTGCAGATGCCCCAAATTTAAAAACAAATAAAGTAGTCCCCAACTTTAAAAACAAATAAAGAAGTCCCCAATTCAAATGTTGTGAAGCCTGGAGTATCTTTTAAGAAAAGCTAAATTCAAAATACATTGTTTCACAGCAGCTGGACAGAACGAACAGCCTTCAGCTATGATCTCATGGGGAGGGTCTGAGCTGCACTCATTTTGTCAAGTATTTTTATGAACACTGTAGCTGCACATCCATTCTATGATAAGACAGAACAATAGCACATAACCGTTATAAGGCTGCAGGGTTTTTTGTTCCACAGAGTGCACTATTAACTATGCATGTACAAAACCAAGTGAGAATATACGGAAATTCCACGTTAACACACCACGTCAGATGACGGAGGCAGAGCTGATCCATCACTCAGCCCACCATTGGAAGAAAATGGGTGCTGAACATCCTTCTCTTTGGTATTGTGACTGAAGGGCCTGCAAACAAAAAACTTTATTTAAAATGCATAGGTCTTCTTCGTAAAAGTATCAAACTTCCTACAAATACTTTACAGGAGTATTTCAAAATCTATCATTTAATACATATACACACACACCTATTTGTGCAAGAGATGAACTCACACATATAGCAGATACCCCACTTTCCAAAAAAAATCTCCTTTTTACTACTGATGCCTGGAAAGGCTGACCTGGAACAGAGACTAGACAGAGCAAAAGGAATAAAATAGGTATTTACCGAAAGGCCTTAAAGCACCTTGAGCCTTAAGACCTTGGGCAGCACAAGAGTCTGGCCAGGGTTACACCGAGGCAGAATCCAAAATGGATCCCAGCCACAAGTTACCACACTTTTGTAAGTTTTGGTTCATCTACATACTGGGTTCAATCATCCAATTACAATTCCAGGTTATGAGGTCCCAACTCCCCTGGCTTGCCCCCTTCTCTTTGCCATTGTTTATGCTTTTTGGGTAAGGGTTGTCCTTGATTCCCTAGCTGGGAAGGGATTGTTTTGTCTAACTGCCCTGTGGAGAGAACTTACTAACACCTAATATGAAGTTTCAGAGTTACATACTAGGAGCAGCGAAAGCTTAAACCCAAGGCATCACTATAATCCCCTGAAAAGTAGCTATTGTTCATTTGACAATTTTGGCAAGGCTGAACAAAACCTCAGTAGCTGGTAGTGATTCTTATCCTCAGCGAGAGTAAATGCATGACTACGAACGTTCCAGGATTAATTTTTCATTTGTTCCTGTTAAAAATCTTTAGATTACATGACCAATGACACCAAAACTATTTACTGGCAACCTGTTAGGAAGGCTCTTAAATTCTATTGTATGATGACCCACAGCTGCCCTTCTGCAACAGCTGACAAGACTCCCACAGAAGCAGTCTGGATAACCAGCCTTGCTCCAGGAAGGAAGCCTTGTGTTGTTCTTCCTGGGCTCAGTTTCTTGCGTCTGACCAACAGTGAAAGCATCTGGAGAACACTGCTGCAGAGACTGACAGTCACACATGAAATCTTTCACTTTGGCCAAGGTTAGCAGTGTGTGTTACATGCACCAAACTCACAAGATAAATTTCCTATGTCTTCCTTTCAGAACAGGCTCCTTACGCAACAGAGCTGAAAGAATTATCTGTGACTATCCTTATTTGCACGAACATTAATCTCAACTGCAATAACACTGTGGGGGGGAAGATACCCACTTTAAGACTTCCCTCAGGTACACACTGACTGGGCAAATAAACAACTGAATGTAATTTAGGTTTGACAATAGCACAGAATATTCCTGGCATCTCATCTTTATAAAGTCATGACTGGTTATTGAAACAGAGGGAGCAATGGGATCAGCAGGTGGTGGAGGGGAAGGAGGCAGAGTCCTTCCTACCACAGCCTGGCATTTCAGCAGATCTCTCTCTCTCTCTCTGAACCCTTATCAGTCATCTTACCACAGTGCTTAAAACTTTCATTTTCATACATTTTCAAGCTAAACCCATTTCTTTTTGCTGCCTCTCAATGAAATGATATTTGTACTCCATGCGTTCCCACAGTATCAGACACTCATACCAACAACACGTTCGTGAAGTTTAAAGAACACATTAAATTAAATCAGCCCAAGGAAAATGTCTGGAATCACTTACTTGGTCAAGTCTTCCCCAAGCTGGCATTTAAAGACATGAAAGGATTTAATAAAGGTTTACCTTGCTTGTCTTCCTGAGCTGCTGCCATACAGCCCAAATTTGAAGTTTGTTCTGATCTAAATTCAGAGGGGAAAAGGAAAACAAGTACAACCACAGGGTTACAGCCAAATCCCAGAACATGTATTCTATAAACCAGTTTTCACCTTCAGTATCCATCCCTGACCACTATTTCAATTAGACCAAGCTTCAAAGAACGTGCTGTTGAATTGTACAAGGGGAGGGCTAAGGAAAAAGCTCCCAAATAGAACATCTTTAGCCATCAGTGCACCTTTGTGATAAATAAAAAGCATTCCTAGTAAAAGGAATCCTGACTTCCTGTTTGCACTTAGTATTTTTCTCCACTATTATGCAAAACTTGGAACATACTGGATTCCTGAACCAGATTCTACCATGTATCTTTTCAACAAGGCTTAATCGCCAAAGATCTGACTCATCTGTATTTTGCAATAAATGCTAAACCTAAATTTCATAAGAGAAAAAAGGCATTTCATGTTTGTCCAAAATACAAATTTCTATGAAACAATGGCATTAACATGTCATAACACACAACAGTCACGTGCAAGGCATTTTTTTTTCACGCAGAAAAACCTCAGAACCTACGCACTACTGGGCAAAGTGAAGTTGGGTTTTTTAGTATGTTTTAAATTTTTATGTGGAGCTGACAAAAATGTACATATTTATGAGTCGCTTCCTTGCACACAAGAGGGTGGAACAGATCTGGCAACATGGGGCACTAATAAGAATTGTAAAAAAACACCTTCCTAAACCCGAGCCCTGGCCGTCTGATGTGCACCACACAGCAACACCGTGTAACGAGAAATGCCAGCAAGCACTTGCTAGGGATGTAGGTGGTCATAAAGCACAGACCCTGAGCTCAGAGGAGACCTGAGCCCGCTTTAATCAGTCTCAATGAAAATTCACAAGATCCTATAATATTGCTACTTCACACCACCACAGTGACTACTGAATGGAAAGCTTTAGATCAACTTACTTCTGGAGAAGAGAAACAACACAGCTCAGTGTCTTCATTCTTCCCATCACCATGCAACACTGTGAAAGCAAGCACAGAAAAACCCACTCCTGTAGGGCATCCTAATCCACGAGACAATAGGAATACACCATGAGAAGAGCAGTCTTCTAAACAGTATCCAGCAAGTCAACAGGAAGTAGAACACTGATTTTTTTTTTTAAGAGCTAGGAATAGAAATCCAGATAGACATAGATATAAGACTGAGGATTACAAAGACTGACTTGCATGTACTGATTAGGGCATTATCTGTTCTCTCTAGCTGTATGTACTGTTACTACATTCAGCATAGGATAACTGTATGAAAGGAAAAAAGGCAAAACCCCCCACACATTCAAAAAGTGTAGTTAAGTACAGGAAAAAAATTGCTTCATGAACAGCCATAAATTCTACGCATCCCATGCAATTTTTCAGCTCTTGGAAAAAAGCTACTCAAGCAGAAAAACCCAGAAAAATGACGTTTCTTTTAGAACAAACTTGCCAATCACTTAGTCTTGAAGAGAAGCGGGAGAATATTCAAAAGGAATTGATTGTTCTTGCTAACTACTGGGTAAATCGTAAATAAACAATGTGGTAATCAAATCTAACAGCCCATCTACTGTCCTTAACAAATCATATAAAATCAAAATTAACAGTGAGTAGTGCGCACGATAAAATGGCTGGAAATAAAAAGATCCCAAAGCCTTACCTTCTGCACTGAGAGCTTTTGACATATGACAAAAATCACCATTTCTCTGATGTGATTCTGTAAAATGCTCTTCTAGTAGCTTAGGAGATTGCCTTCAGAGATAAAAGTAAAGATTTAGGATCATCAGGAATATTAGTAAGAAACTAATTCTGACTTCCACTCTTTTAGAGCTAAGCTCATCCACTTTTACCAAATGACTTTAAGAAGAAGCTGCAGTTAACAAAACACACCACAAAACATTTGTTACCTCCTCTTAAGTGGGGAAATACTTGAGCTCTGTGACACTGAATCCATCATACATAAAGGTGGATACTGCAGCTGTTAGGCCTGCAGTATTTCAGGTAACTAGAACCAGCACAAATAAACTGCTATGTAATCAGTTTTAATCACATCCATTCTAGTTATTTAGAATGTACTGAATAAATCAAGAGAGCTAATTTGTAAAAGATACAGACAGACCAACATGATCTATCTGACAGCATACCAAGTTGCATTAAAAATGTCTCTTTCCATGAACCTACTCCAAATACTGAAACTTTTCACAAGCTGAGTATTTTGCTCACATACATTACACAGAAAAATAGACTCACCTGCAACACTGCAGAACACAAACGTTACTTTCTACATTTTCTCAATTCTACTTCCTGCTAATTATGCTGTCAAAGCTTAAAAATATTAAAGCCATCATCTCAAAACTCACATACCTCACACCTTTCATTCTCCTTCTGGGAAGCTCTTTATTACTATCATCCAACAAGGAGAACTCTTCCCTTCCACTCATGGCGCCTGACATTAAAAAAAAAAAAAATAGTGACAAATTCTTTACAACACAGCCCAGTTCGTCACTTGAGCCAACGCTACAGGTTCACATCATCTTACGAAGACTAAAATGGGAGTGACAGACACCGGAATCACATCAAGCTACCTACTTCTTCCTTAGAAAGCAAATCTAAACGCGACAGAGCGGCAGCCCGCTCTGCGCTGCTCGGCTGCTCCACCCCGGCCCACGTACCGCTACCGGGCAGCCCAGAAGCGCCACCACCGCTCTTCCAACCTCCCTCCCGCTCACGTATCCTCAAGAGCACGGCTTCTCCTTGCTGCAGTCATCCCCACGATCACTCCTGTCTGCATCCCACCCCATGTACACAGCCCGACTGCCTTCCTTAAGGGCTGCTACCGCCGCCCGCACCTTCCGTGGCTCCTCTGGTTGTTTTTCCCCTGGGTTCCCTTGGCCCGACAGGAGCCCTCTCTCTCCCCGCGGGCACACGGACGCGCCGCTCCGGGCCGCGGC
>VXBQ01007745.1:60841-145207 GCA_013400175.1 Phainopepla nitens
TTCGGGGAGCTCGCTCCCCCGCCAGCGGGGTCGGGGAGAAATTCGGGAGAGTAAAAGTTCGGAAACCCGCGCACTGAGGCTAAGGCGGTTTAATAAAGCAAAAGCCACGCGCGCAAGAAAAGCAAAATAAGGGATTAATTGACGGCTTCCCTGGGGCGGGCAGGTGGTCAGCCGTCCTCAGGGGAGCAGAGCCCCATCACATACAGTGGCAATTTGGGAAGACAAACAGCATGACTCCAAACACCCCCCTTTCTCTTTCCCGTCTTTGTACACAGAGCATGACGTCAGATGGGATGTCCCTTTGGTCAGTTGGTGTCACCTGTGCTGGCGCTGTCCCCTCCCAGCCTCTGATGCACCCCAGCCTCCTCACCAGCTCGTCAGTACAAAAACTGACAGTACAAAAGCAGAAAAGGCCTTGGCTCTGTGCAAGCCCCGCTCAGCATTTAAAAAAGCATCTCAATATTATCAGCACCCTGCTCGGCACAAATCCAAAACACAGCCCCATACCAGCCACTGTCAAGGAGGTTAACACTACCCTAGCCAAAACCAGAGCACTGGTTTAGAAGCCATTAAGTCCATGCTTTGGGGTTACTTTATTCTATGTGTGTTCTCGTTACTTGCAGAAGAAACAAAGAAGTTTTTGCTGTGTTTTGCCAGTTGTGTTTTGGGTGTCACAAATGTAGCATGATACTCTCCAGCTATCTGTTTAATCACCTCTAGTGAAATACAGTTAAGTTTTAAAATTAAAAATACATTGATTTTCCTCTGCTGATGTCCAGGTGTTAAAAAGATAAGCTTCTTGTTGGTAGAATTGTCCTGTTAAGGTTTTGGCCTTGATATGCTCAGGGGAAGATTACCAAAAGCTTATCAAGGTTGCCAAAACTTATCAAGAAGGGCATACCACTGTTAGTGGGCACAGGGAATGCTGAAACCTTACTCAAGGTTTTCTTAATAACGGTATACTGCAGCTGCTGTGGCCAAGGCAAACAGTATTTGTGAGGAAAAGAGCCAAAAGAGGAGAGACTACAGTCATGTCTGCTGAAAGGGTGGGAGAAGAATTTCAGGAGTGATGAGGAAGAAAGCATGAAGAAAGGAGCAGTGAAGCTCAAAAATTATGCAATTCTATGGAGTAGGGCCTCACCCACTTTTTGGTAAAACTCCCAAATCAAACAAGTTTGCATGGTTTTTTTTAATCTACACTTGAATGAGCCTGATCTGTTTGGGAGGGGTGGAACTTTCCAGGTGTTATCTTCAAACTGATTTCCTTTGTAAATAATTTCCTTCAGATGGGAAGAAATTAATCATCTCTCTCTGCGTGACCCATAAGAGGTAAACCTCCTTCTCCTGTTCCGTGAATACCAATGGTTCTTTCCTCTCCGATTCTCCCATCACTTTTTGGAATGAAGCTAAAATCTCAGGTGTTTTCTCAATCTGTATTTAGATTTGGAAATTGCTTCCTCTCTTTCCAAGGTGACTGCAGATTTGCACACACAAAATTTTGTCTTCATCTTCCTTATTATGGGTTAATTCCCATTTAAAATTTAACTCATAAACAGTTTCATAAGACAATGAGTAAGAGCTGAGGAGTGAAATGTAGAATTGGTGATGACAGACCTGCTGTGGATGTAGCAGAGAAAGGAAATGATAAGGTTTGCCTTGATTAGAGGTCTGAATGCAATTTTAAACCAGCAGAACATGATTGTCTAAAAAGCAATGTAACTAGCTACGAGAAGCCTAATTAGGCCTAATTAGCTCTTTGGTGGGAAGACAGTTCGTTCTTGCTTATTTTGGTTAAGTGAACTACAGCAGCACATTCCCAAGTCATCGTTTTCCTATTACTAATTGTGTCAAAATTTAAAAACATATATCTTCACATTCTGCTCTCCATCCCTTTACAGCAAATTATAGAGATGTGCATGTAGCTTTGAGAATCCGAAGACAAACCCGGCAGTTCGGTTAATCGTTGCTAGAAAAGCGGTAATTTTCCTGGAAGAAAGGAAGGGACACCTTTGTGTCTGTGCCGTCAGCTGCTCAGAGGGCGCTGCGGATGTTCCCCAGTTTCAGGCGGCGGTGTTGAAGCGGGAGGGCCGGCGTGCCCCGGCGGCTCCCCACGAGGTGGCAGCACGGGCTAACGCTGGCCCTGCTCGCCCGCCCGCCGGCCTGGGCTGCGCCGCGACTGACGCGTGCCGCTGAACGGACTGGCGGCTTGGCTGTGAGCTCTGCAGCTGTATTCCCAAAGTCACAGTCAAATGCAGTTTGAAGACATCTGTTAGGTCACGACGACGCCGTGCAGCGCTACAGGCTCGGGGAAGACTCTCTGGAAAGCTGCCTGGCAGAAAAGGAGCTGGGNGCTGGAGCGTGTCCAGAGAAGGGCAGCAGAGCTGGGGAAGGGTCTGGAGCACAAGTCCTGTGAGGAGCAGCTGAGGGAGCTGGGGGTGCTCAGCCTGGAGAAAAGGAGGCTCAGGGGGGACCTCATCACTCTACAGCTGCCTGAAAGGAGGCTGCAGGCAGGGAGTCGGCCTCTCCTGCCACATAAGTGACAGGACAAGAGAACACAGCCTCAAGTTGCACTAGGGAGGTTGAGGTTGGACGTCAGGAAGCATTTCTGCTGATGGGTGGTCATTTCTGAAATGGTGGAGTCACCATCCCCAGGGGTGGAGACTGGATGTGGCACACAGTGCTGTGGTCTAGTTGACAAAGTGGTGATTGATTAGTCGAGGGTGAGGTCGATGATGGAAGTCTTTTCCAACCTAAATGATTCTATGATTCTATTCTATGATTTTATGTTTTCTTGATAATCTTTCCAGCCATCTGTTATTTCTTCAAATGCATTATTGCATCTTCCTTTCTAACTGTCTGTATCTTGCCTTTTCTCAGCAAGAATTTCTGTTCTCAAAATTTAATTACTAAATGCACTAGAACTGCCCAGTTTTTAATTTTTTAAATTGTAATTTAGATGATAGATTCTGCAAATGCGTATCTTGGTTATTTGGTATGTAATTGCTATTAGATTTTTTCTTCTTCCATGGCTTTGTGGTTAAGTGCTAAGCAGAAACAGTCTTGCCCAAGATGCAATGTGACGAGTTCCATGTGTGTTTGCAAAAGGAAGGATACCTGTTACATTACTGCAGGCAGGACCAAATGACCCAATTCAGTAAAGTTTCTAGGTAGGGATTGTGCAGTGTATTGGCAATATGATTTCTTTAATTGTGTAGCATTAAAAATTGAAGGTTTACACATTAGATGAGTAACTTTAAAACATTGTGGTGGCTTAACACAGAGACACTGATACCTGAGGGAAATGTACTTAATGCTAACTCCTGGCTCATAGTACTTATAATAACCTTTCAGAAGTATCAGAGATTTAAGTAATTTATATTGTGAAAGAGATTTGTCTTTTCATGATCATCAGATTTTTTGTTAGCCAGCATGTACATTTGTGATTTCTAGATCTACTCAAGGTGCAAAATTTCTGCTCTAACAGTACAGCTGGTATTTTCTTCCATGATGTTTATATAATGATAAGTAGTTAATTTTTACAGCTCTAGTATCTGGCAGCAGTGACTCAAATAAAATTTAGGAGTTATTACTTACTTGCATTCATTTACTACATTGCTTTAATCACTGTGCCTAAAATTACTTTTTATGACCAATTAGTGTTGATCTAAACCTGTGCTGTTGCTGAGAGGGTTGGTCTTGCATTTTTCTCATCCCAGGTGTGTATTCAGCCTTTCCTAGTGTTACCACTAGTGTTTCTGGCACCATACTGGACGGATCTGTGAGCTGGTTGTATAGGTTGCTGTTGAGTGACCCTTTAGTTCCCTCATAATTCATACGAAGAGCCTTGGAGCCTTGCACTTAAAAATGCAGTCAGTGGCTGTTCTTACTTGGGCTTAGTAGTACCACTACCCAATAACAACTTAGTAGTGGTACTTATATTCAGTAGCTATTATTTATCTGATTTTCTGTGAATGAAATTAATTGCAGGGTATGCCACATATGTTTTTCTCATCCACCCTGTTGGTTAAAACTAACAAACTATCTGTAAGTGTAATGGTGGACAGTTTGGTCCTAGGTACTTCTGTGGCATTGGTGCTGAAATCACACTGCTTTTTTCTCTAGAAAATCTTCCTTTCTGTCTGAAATACAATGTTGGAAATCTGCTGAGTTTCTCTTCAGATATATTAATAGTAAAAATATGACAAAATTCAGAGGGATAAGAGTGTTTAATTTAAGATGTTACTGTGATTTTTAGCACATTATTCGTGCAGCCAGACATGGAATGGTAAGTTAGCCTGGTCCATTATACTCAGTTGCTGGGTCTTGTAGCCTGACAGAACTGAGACTGTTGAAGATCCATCTCTCTAGGTCCAACTAGTAGTGAGGTTTGAGTGTGAATTCCCAATTTTGATTTATTGCTGAAAATACTACAATGCCCCTTAACCACAGAGTATAAGGAAGGATATCCGGAAAGAAAGAAAGAAGCAAAAAGTCTTTTTCTGACCTCAGCTTTCCATCTCTGAAACTCAGTTTGTCTGGAGCAAGGCACAGATTTGGGTCCCATTACACAAATGAATATCAAATAGAGAGATTACTGTATCCTGTGGGATCTGACTGAAGCATCTCTGTGGGCACTGAAGTTGGTTTGGGGGTCTTTCAATTGCGTTTGTTTGCATGGAGAGATATAAAAAATGTTGAAACCTTTCTGCACATCAGCCATTATTAGGCTCATTGAAGAAGAAATTCTGTCTCTAGGCAAACCAAGCTTTCTCTTTTCTTCATAAAATCTTTAGGAAACTTGGTTTCACAGCAAAAATTCTGTCTGGTCCTATGATAAAGAGTACTCCTGACAAATTACATTCTCTTGTTAAGAAACAAATTTATTAGAATATCTTTTGGAATCACCTATGCAAAATGAAAGTGAAAAGATCAGCAGTATTTTTCCAGTGCCTGAATGTAGGCACACAGTTTGTGGTGATTGGGAATGGGGCTGTGGCAGAGCCTCATCCCCACAGGCTGTAGCTGTGTAGGACAGGTGAGCAGTGTTGAAGGCTGTGGAACAGGGAGTGCCCAGGTGTGCTGGCCAGCCTCAGGAGGGGAGAGGGGCACACAGTGCAGTGCATGTAAGATGGATGGTATAAAAGGTATTACTGAAGAACAATAAAGTGCTGATGCTTGAAGGCACTCATGGGGTCAGTCGTGCTTCCTCCTTCACCTGTACACAAGGTTTCAGTAGTTCAAGGTGTAAATGTACAATGATATTCCCTTCACAGCAGATTGTTGCAAATACTTGCCACGTGCATCTGTGTAAATTTCTCAGCATCCCCCTGAGCTACTCATGTATGGTGTCCTTTATTGGACCTCCCCATAAGACAAAACCATTAGGTTTTTTTGTCTTTTATAATCAACACATAGAAAACTATTGATGTCTTAAGAAGGCATTTAGAGGATTTACTAGTTAGAACTCTTCATAGTGCACTGAAAATGGGTAGTGATATGGGAAGAGTGTGGATTATTTTTTGTGGTTAGCATGACTTTATCTGATGGTTAAGAGCTTGACTACTGAAGCTGCTGAAATGATGGTTTAGTACCATATTTCTCCACTAACTCCTTGCTGGACCTTGTGCTGGTTAATTAGTTAGTTGATCATCATTTCCCCTTGTTTATTTTGGTTTCTTTGTGATGTTCCTCTAAAAGTATAGACAAAGGAGTTGAATGGCTGTTAGGATGACAAATATCACATACAATTAGTTCTGAATTCTGTTGCTTTACTGAGGAAAGTGATGTTGGTTAGAAAGAACAGGATTATCACCCCTTGGCACATGCATTCCAATTCCTGTCATTGTAATTATGATCAAATTAATTCTGGCTCTTCTAGGAAAGATAAAATATTTTACTAGAAGGTACTCTGTGTCTTAAGGTTTTTGTGTTATTCATGCATAAAAAAAGGAATAGAATCAATGAAAAATGGAGAATTTGAATTTAAAATGACTGCTAAGCAAGTGGAATACATTCTCAGGACTGTGAGTGTTTTACTTTTCCATCTATACAAGGCATAATATTAAAAATCCAAGAAACAATATGTTTGTAGGCCCAGAGAAACACGATTATATGCCTCTTATACCTAGTGTTCTTGGAAATTATCTTTGTATCATTCATTTTTTGGGGTGAACATCTGCTGTTTGAAAAGCATTGCTGTTATGTATAGAGCATGTGAGAATTAATATGCCTAGAGCTTTTTGTGGAATTAAAAAAAGAAGCTGTATTTTAAATTTCACTTTCTTTAAAAATACAAGAAGATATCAGGAACAGAAAGTCTTTTTTGTTTATTTTGGCTGCTATAGCTCTCTGCTTCATGTTTCATTTTTTTCTGGAATAATAATTGAAATGTGTGGTTAATAACTTCTATTGGTGTAAAAGCTATCTTTTAGTGCATTTGTATGATGCTGAGCATAAAATTGAAGTTGATCATTATACCTGAGAAAAAATTACTCCAAATCACAGGAGTATTTACTTTTATCCTTTGTATTTGAAGGTAAAAATTGCTGTGAATGATTACAAATACCCAGAGATTTCTGTAGGAAAAAAGCTTCCATGGTTATAACTTTTGGGATGGCTGTTGCCGTGTTGTTGAATGGAGTACAGGATAGAGTATTCTGTAAGAACTTGGGCAGGCATGGTTGCTCATTCCTTCTAAGTAATGTAAGAACTAGAAAGCTCCTGATGAAATGATAAAATGACAAACCTTAAGCAAAAAGCACTTTTGAAAGCAATCTGTAATTAAACATTAAAAACTACTTCTTACAGAATTATAGATGTGTTAAGATATGATCAGTCAATCTTATGGTCCATGAGTTGGAACTGTTAGAAAGGATGGTACACACACGATGGATTGTAATTCTGTTAGTCTCTCAGTGCTCACTGCAAAAGAGTTTGCTAAGGGAGGCACCATTCCATAATGGTCTGTTTCTATGTGTTTGCTCTAAACACCCACTTATGGCCACACTCAGAGATAAGGCAAATTTTCTAGTATCTTTGTATGCACCAATTTGCTTGTATTTCCATGCAATAAATTCTCATACCTAGAATTTAATAAAGGTCTAATACAAAATGTTAATATTACAGAGTGATACTGTGATTTAGGAGAACTAAATTCAGCCTTGGCACAAGATTATTAAGTATAGATACAATAACATTTCAACACACATGTACTTATTTCAGGTGTGTGATTAGTTTTTTTACGTGGTCTGAGTGCATTTGTGCATTTGTATTAGCAGTAATAAAGTAGTTTCATCATATCTTTGTTATCATCACTGAAATACATTTTGAGCTTTAGTGTATTCCATCATTGGGTAAACATTCAAATTAACATATTGGCTAATACATTGACTTCAGCAAAAAATGACACTGTGAGTTGAGAATAGGAAAAAAATTTCTTCACATGAAGATATAATCCTTCCAATATATACTGACTATGGAATGCAGTGGGGAATCACTAAGAGCAGTTAAAGCCCAGGATTACATTTCTTATGGTAGTTCTAGCACCTTTATTTCATTTAGACGAGAGCTTTTTTGTGGATACTTATAATGTGCCTCAGGTTTGTAATAATCTGGACAATATACAGAGAAAATTTATCACATGCTCTCAATCAAGGCCTAAAAAAACTTGAGCATTTTCCAGTGTCTGTTTTCTGTGAAAGAAATGCTTTGCTGGATTTTCTTTCTATGTTATTTTCTTCATTTTTTCAGTCACACTTGTCAGGCTCAAACAATGCATGGAAGCTCTTCGCTGTAACTCGCCTGTGTTCCAGGAATCACTGGAGTTCTAAATGGAAGATGTGAAACCTGTTCTTCTAAACCAAACAACATATACAGCCAGATTGGAGTGGTGGAGCAGTGGCTGGAACAAGGAGGAAAAAAAAATCCGAAGTTGTCAAGCAGACTTCAGTTAAAATAATGGAAAATACTATAATACGAGCAGAAATGCTAGAAATTCTTCAGAATATATTCCCATGTATTTACAAAGCAGTGCTCAGTTACATTCCAGGCAAAGTTGATCAGTTCATCCCTGGTCAGTTGTTTTCAGTCCTTCCAAGCAGGTCATAGGTCTGAGTCCTGGACACGTTTGGAAGTTCAAATCAAGTTATTTTCCTGGAGTTGCTGATGAGTCCAGGAAAGGGCTAACACGTTGGTTTGTAACTGTAGTTTTGTGTGTGGGTTTTTTTTTTTTTTTTTTCCTCAGGTGCTTCTAAAAAATATCCATCTCAGACGTGGTTCTGCATGGAGTTTGCAGTTGGGGAATGCCATTAGGTAAGACAGGTTGTTTCAGCAGCTTCTAGATGTGGGCTTGAGGGAGATTACTTGAGAATGTAGAAAAGAAATGTGGTGTTTGTAAAAGTGCAGGTGGGAAGTAGGGACTTAAAGAGAGAAAGCTTGACAAAAAGTGTATTCATCCCTGCCCAAAATAGTCTTCTGAAAAGATGATGTGATTTTACTTACCTTGTTTTCTGTGTTTTGCTGATGCAGCCATAGAAGCTCTTCCTAGGACTGATAAGATCCCCTAAGCAGTAAGAGTTCTTGGGGCTAATGACAGCATGGTGTTTTTCAGCCGTCCTGCAGTATTATTTAAAGGTACAGCTTCAAAAGGAGCTCCAAAGCATATGCAGAATACTGTTGAGCTGAGGTTGCTCTCCATGACAATAGATACTTTGGTAAGACTGGGAAGAAATGAAGTTGGCAAAATGTCAGTATGACTTCAGAGAGGTAACTTAGCGAGACCAGCTGAGATTGGGACATCTACCTTACAACTTGTCGCTGACTTGAATTCTGCCCAGATGATTCGGCTGTTTAATAATGTGTCTGGAAGAGTTTTCTCTTCTCTCCAACCTGTACAGGCTCTTTTGCATTCTGTCTGTGCACATTAGCCATGTCCTGGGTTTGAGAGTTATTAATGCTTTCAAGCATGACTGACAAAAGACCCAAGTGCAATTCGTTACTACAAATGAAATTTTGAAGAAATATGCAGAAAGCGCTGAATGTACTTGAAATCTCAGGAAGAAAAAGCAAAGGTTTCATTTTATGTCTATCCACAACTGACTTTTCAAAGCCAAATTACTTCATCCCAAATGGTAAAATAATCTGACCCCAGGGAGCACACTTACAGGGTGTCTTTATTATCACAGTGTAGATAAAAGAGCATTTTTCATGCTGTGGTATTAAAGAGACCATCTTTATGCTCCACAAGTCATGTGTTTTTGTCCACTCTGATGGCAGATTTCAGAATTACCCTTCTGATATGAAAATTTACAGAACATTATTTTTCATATATTCACCTTATAGCTTTATAAAAAAATGGGATTGTGATGCCATTACTGATTTCTATTCTTTGAGTCTAAAATCCTATACTGTAAATTTATTTGCAATTTGCTGTAAATTGGATTAATATAACTGCAATTCTAGAATCATTCAATTAAATTAATGACATTATCTGAAATTACATGTTAACTTTTTGCCAGGTTTTTCAAAGATAGTAAAAATTAATTCAGTTAGCTTGGCTTTTCCTTATTTTCTTTGTTTCTTTGTTTAATTGTGTTTTCTGTCTGTAATTGTCATTCTAATTAGTTGATAAAGATTTATGGCAAAAAATTAATTAAGTGCCGTGCACAAGAAAAGCTTGTTTGTATTTTTCTAATAAGATATAGCATTTGCTTTCTCATGATTCAAGTGGCAGGTTATGTAAACATTTCTATTTGTGATCCTTCTAAGGCTTTTGTCTCTTGTCTATTGAATATTGTGTGGGGGAAAACATGATCATCAAGTCGGCAATCTGCCTAGGATTTCAGAATGGCATGAAAATAAATAATTACACACGATGAAAACATTTAGGATATTACATTGTGATCATTTCATGTCACTGGCAGACCCATTCCAGGAAGAAAAACAGCATTACATAAAGTCTAGTGGTACAGTAAACAAGGGGATTTAAAGGCTGATGGATATCACTGTTCTCTCCCTAGGGTAAAGTATCAACTATTATACTTCAAAATTCCTTTCCTTTCCATTCTGTTCCTTCACGACAGAGAAATCTGCAGGTGTCTGATAAATACTTTGGCTTTGGCAATCTGTAATAGCTGTTATTGGAACAGAGGACCTAATTACATAGAAGGATTTCCCTTCAAGATAACCTGAATTTGTAAATATCTTGCTCCTACACCTACCTAATCATCAGGAGGAACAGAGCTGCTAAATTCCAAACTCAAGGTCTGAATAGTAGAATGTCTTTGTAGTAGTCATAATTCTCTTCTGAATCCAAATATATCTGTTATTCCCCTTTATTTATGTCTTTTATCCTTGCTCTGACTATAATTCTAATACTCATCTGAGCTTCTGCTGAGAAGGGAAGTTTTACTTATGTGGCCACATCAAAGGAGAAGGTGAAAATGATCATTAAAAGACAAGGTGACCAAATTAATTGAATAATCTGCTGTGTTTAAAATAGCTTAGATATGTCTGGTTTTCAGAAATATTACATTTCCAGGAGACTAGTAGAAGACAGTGGCATTAGGATGCTCATGAAACAATTCCTATGCCCATATGCATATGGAAACAGAAGCTTTTAGCAACTCCTATGGAGCTATATATTTATCTATACTTTTAAATATTTATCTTGACCTGTGATTTTACAAACTGGATCTACTTAATAAAAAATGCAACTTGAAAACTTTTAAAATAATGTTCAAGAAACTTTGTTACATCCTTGGTTTTTATCATCCTTTGTGCTTGGAAACCCTTGGAGTCAGGAGAGCAACTTCCATCCATCTTCTGGTGTGAACCTGCTTTAATATAACTGGAGTCACCTTGGCTTCTCCCATTTGGGCACTGCCTACTACTGAATGAGTGACAGAGGATCTCTGCTTCACATTGCTCTTAGGCTGAATTAGTGGGAGTTCAGGCCAGTGGAAGTAGACTGACTGAACACATTTTCTCTTTGAAAGAAACAGAGGAGCTCCACGTTCTGTCAGTAAGGAGTCATGGAAAAAACACAGGTTATCCATAATGAGAAATTGCTTGCTCAAATTTGTGACATACCGATTTTATTTACAGGGGTGGATCTTGTGGGCTTTAGCTTCAACAATAACATAGCTCACAACAGGTATTTTACACTATGTTCGTATGAGATTATACAGTTAGATTCACTTCAGAGAAAGGCAGGAATTCTTTGGAGCAGAGTGCTTCATGGTGCAATAGGGTTTTTGGGAAATAGAAATATTTTGCTGTGTAGAAGGCATCTCCTGCTTGTGCCATACCTCCTCTGTGACACACCTGTTTCCTCAGTGACAGCCTTTTTCAGATGTTTTTCTGTCCCAAGACCATTAGTAACACTTTCTTCCATCAGAGATTGCATTGTGGATGTCCTCAAGTAAGATGTAAACTGGACCTGTAAATATTCTGTGAAAGATTTTACAGTCATGTAGTTTAGAAGTCACAGAGTAGATGGGAGTACATAATGGTATGTTACTTTGAACAGGCAAGTGACACCTGAAAGATCCTTAATCTGGCAGGCCTTTCTGCTCTATTTTGTCAGTTTTTGGGGAAGCACATGAAGAAAAAGATGGCCTGGTTGGATAGAATCCCAGGGAAAGCAGCTACACTTGTCAGGGGACAAGAAAGCACAGCCAATGAAAAGAAAATTAAAGGAATGAGAGTAACAGTGAGAATTTGTACTTTAGGTGAAGCAAAGACTAATTATACTATGGAGAAGTTTGAATGTTAAGGAGAGGTACACACTTAGTGGGATAATTGATACTCAAAACTACTGCACACCTGAAGAATATATTAAAAAACATCTCTCAGGAACAATATTTGACTCCAGTTTAGAGCAAGGTATTGGACCATGACCTTACAATGTTTGTTCTCTACCTATTGGCAGTGATTTTTTGGTAACTACCTGCAACATTTACCTGGAAAAAGCAAAAACTCAGAGTGCTGGTTTATAAGAGAAATTGTGCTGATCTTGTCTGGGATAGAGTCAAATTTCTTCACGGTGTCTGGTATGGGGCTGTGTTTTGGATTTATGCTGGACGTATGGTTATGTTGATAACACAGGGATGTTTTTGTTATTGCTGAGCAGGCATTAACACAGAGCAAGGCCTTTTCTGTTCCTCAGTCCACCCTACCAGTGAGGGAGCTGGGGGTGTGCAAGGAGACAGGGCACAGCTGAGGCAATTAACTCAAACCAACCAAAAGGATGTCCCAGACCATGTGGTGTCATGCTCAGCAATAAAGTTAGGGGGCAAGGTTGGCCAGGTGGCAGCTGCTTCTCAAGGACTGGCAGGGCATTGGTCAGTTGGTGTTGACCATCTCTTTTCATTTGCATCAATTTTCTTTCTTGGGATTCACTTTTTTCTTTGTTATATTTTCCTCACAATTAGGATTACTATTATTATTAAATCTTAACTATTAAACTGTCTTGATCTCAACTCACACATTTTCTCACTTTTAGCCTTCTGATTCTCTCCCCTATTCCCCCTGCAGGGCAGAATGGGAGAGCATCTGGGCTAATCCACAACAGCATCCTTACAGGATCAGACCAAAGATTGAACTAAGCCACTAAATCAGCATGACCAAATACCTCTCTGGAGTGCCTCCATGCTGCTGCATGCTCCATGGAGAGCACACAGGAGGAGTTTTAGCACTGCATCTAACTGCAGCGTTAAATCTCATGGTGATCACAGCAACAGGGTGAGATAGCTACGTTGGAAGATCAAGCTAGGAAGGCAAGAAGGAGGAGTGTAAGAATATGCTGCACAAACCAGAACAAATCCACAAAGGGCCATGTAGATGATTAAGCACTTGAAAAATCTTCCTTATGAGCAGAGGCATAGAGAGTTGAAACTCTTTATCCTGGAGAAGACTCAGGTATCCTCCTCAGTGTTTATACCTCGTGGAAGGGAATAAAGAAGATGAAACCAGAGTCTTCTCAGTGATATCCAGTGACAAGAGAAGAGGCAGTGGCACAAGTGGAAAAGTGGGGAGTTCTGCTTAAACATAAGAAAAATTTTTCTTGCTGTAAAAGGTGGTCAAACATTGGAAAAGGTTGTCCAGAGACTGTAGAGTCACCTTCCTTGAAGATATTCAAAACCCACCTGAGAACAACCTGTTCACCCTTCTTGGAGCAGATATGTTGGAGTAGATCTATCTCCACAGGTCCCTTCCAACCTTAGTGAATCTGGGATCTATCAATGGTAAATAGTGAGTGCGTAGAGAAACACTGCTCCTTTTCCTGGTTTATTCTTTTGGTTTCTGGAATCAGTAAATCAAATATTAGTCATGTTTAATAGGCTTTGATAGATCTTCTCTGCATAGATTAGTTTAATATTTTAAATCTATTTATGCATATAATGTCTCTAGCAGGTTGTGAGAATGAATGCATGTTGTGATAATGAATGCCACAATCTGATTATGCAAAACATAATTCATGTAGCCAGAACTATAAAATCAGGCTGGTGAATTCCTCAAAGCACAAAGTTGTTAGCCATTGGTATCAGTAGGAAGGTTGTATGAGGGAGGGAGAATGTGGCTCTCTGTACTAGCTACACACTTACATCCCTGCAATATTCAGTACCTTTTGTCTACAGCTGCAGATCACTGAGAAAATCTAGTCTGCTGCTTTTGTTTCTTCACTTTGATCTCTCTGCTCCTTCTTTCCCATCACTGTCTTTGAAAGGCTTCTCTCTCATTTTTGTAACTCTCAGCTGCTAATGGAGCCATTTTCACTCGGTGCCCACCCTGTCTGAACCACTTACATGACTGCTTCTTGATGAAAGGGTTTTGACTCCAGATGACTTTCATGTACTTTAAAGAAGATAGTCCAGCAAAGGAGGAGTTAGGTCTGAGGGAAAATAATTTTGGGTGAACTTGCCTCTCTGCAACCATGATAAAGGCTAACATCTAAAATAAGTTAATAGGTGGATTTGTAGAGATCTTTATATACACTTATCTATGGCTACCTAAATATATGGCCATCTCACATGTTTGAAAGTCTTCCTATAAAGCCATGGGAATTTAAAAGAACACAGTGCAAAATGTATTATTAGAATATGTTTATACTTGGACAACACCATCTAGTTCAAATATTGAGTTAAAGCCTTAGAAAACTACTCTTAGAGCTTTCCTCAAGCAATACAAAACGAATAACTAATGAATTTTCAATAATGTAAAATATAAACTCTGCTTTTAAAAATGCTTGAAATGCCATTTAAATTACTAAAGCTGTATTTTTACTACTACAGTTACTACTATCAGTACCAAAAACAACAAAGCTTTGTAACTGGTCCTGGTCCAGTTGAAGTAAAGATTGTTTTTGTGTGAAAGAACCTGGTTAAGGATTAACTGGAGTTATATTGGATGAAATCCATATTGTTTTTTAAAACTAGCTATCATTATGGACTTTAATTTCTTGCATTTCTCTTCTCTAGTTTGGAGCATCATTGCTTTGTTTTAACTTAACGTACTTGGAAGTACTCCAGCTCTTTTTGAGCATTTTTAAAAATTATTTGAATATTAGGAAAAAAATTAGAAAAATAAGAAACAAAAGTGTGAAATAGAACAAGACAGAGAAATTATGTTAGAGAGGCCTCATTATTAGTAAGTTACATGCATTATGTGGAAGGAGCTGTGGAAGGTTAATTTACTCATTTGAATGGTCTTTAGCTTGGGCATAGCTTCATAGCCACAGCCCTCATGGGCCTGTGCTGTTCAAACAATTTTGCTCTGTAGCAAGTTCTAGGTTTCCCTGCCTGTCCCCACATCATTGTCATAGGTGGCTGTCTATGGTGCCACCAGCTGGGCTGCAGGTGTGCTGCCCAGTCTGATTCACTTCCACGCTTGTCAAACCCAGGTCTGCTCCTTCTGCTCACATTGAGGCCAGTGGAGAGAAAGGCAGAGGGGCCCGTGTGTCAGAATTTGTGGGCGGGGGCCTGTGATGGGGCATGTATTTCAAAGGCTGCACTTTAACATTAGTATAGTCCATTCAATGAAACTAAAATGTCCATGGAGGCAGCTTTGGAGAAAGAAGTTTAACTAGGATAAACGACAGAATAAGAGAGACTGGGATTAGGAATATTTCCTGTGAAAATCTTCCGCTGCGTTGCACTGACAAGGGGGTGAGGTACACACACAGCAGCCAAAACCAGACACAGAGGTGGTATAACACAGCCTCCTGCAGAGGCACAGAGCATTAATAGCATTGCCTTCACATGCCTTTCTGCTTCCCCTGGTCCTCTGTGAGTCTGCTGATCTGTAAATTACAAGATGACAGGCGTGCCGGGAGCACAGCTTTCCCATGTGTGACAGAACCCAAGCAGATGGATATTTTCAGCCTAAGAGATACAGGAGGGCTGGAGTCTGCTGTGTCTATATGGAGAAGGTCATAAAGCATCTCTCAGCATCTCCACCATGACAACCCTTCCCAAGTGAGCATGAAGGCTTGGCCTGCTGCGCTGGAGGGGTGGGGGAGAATGCACAGGTCCAACAGCACTCTAGCACTGGCTGTCACAACTGCTAGGGCATGCATAGTGTGCATATTCCCTTGCTGTTAGAGTTCAGACCAGTGCCCTGCATAGCCCAAGAACATTGCTGTGCATAAGGCCCTGGAGAAGACCTTTGTGAAAAAACAGGGAGATAGAACATGTTGGTAAGGACAAGCATTGATAATTAACCCACTTTTTTTCTTTAGTAGCTTTATTTAAAAAAAACTGTGAAAAAAGGCATTTCACTGCTTCTCTGTGGAGAAAAAATAGTCAGAACATCTTGAAATTATTGTCCCTTTGACAGCCTTTCCTCTCAGTTTAAACTCTGTTGTGTTGCTGTACACTGTGGCAGAGGGCTTCCAGCACTCAGCTCGTTGCAGGAGAGGGAACCAATACAGAATGGGATGGTTTTTCATAAATGCATTCTCCCACTTAGAAATACACATTAAAATTTAGCAGCTAGCAAAATCAAATAACATCTAATATAATGTTTAGCATGGATTTTTCATTTAAAAAAACAGGAAGGAGAAAATTACCTTTACCTTGACAATATCGAGCATGCAAATTTGAACTGGATAAGGAGAATATCACCATTACAGCCCAAAAGTTTTGGATTACTTTACCTTGTTCTACTAAGAGATTTCCTATATTTTTATCTCTCTGATATATTTTTTTTCATCTTACATATCTCCTGTGAAACTGTTTTGTTCATGGTGAAAAATGAATACAAGGACGAGAAAGAAGGTTCTGGAAGAAAAGTAAATAAATAAAAGATTCAGTATAAATCCTTGTAATATCAGGCAGGCACATTAAATAGTAACTATAGAAGCATAAAGAAATTAATTCCAAAATTAATTCCAAATGGAGTAGCATACTTCTTGCTGCATGAAGGTGAAAAAGTTCATGAAGTATTGAGTCTGCCAGAGGCTACCAGCCAGTCAGGAGCTAACAACTGCCATTTAGAAATGTGAGCAATGCAGAAAGATACACAAAATGTTGTCAGATCAAGCCTCTAGCACAGACAGTCCATTGGGAGCAGATTCTTGGACTATGGATGTAGAATTGCCAGTCTGTAAGCCAGCAAGGGATTTGCCTCCAGCAGTTTAGCTATAGCTGTCCCCAGCAGACTTGTGAAGAAAACTGAATTTGTGTGCATGGTTGGGTATCTTACAGCAGCCTTCTCAGTGAGCTGCTGTCTGTGGTCTCACTACCCCTACAGTCTTAATGTGTAGCATCTTGAAAGTGATCTTCCCCATATACTTGAGAATTTAAAACAAAACCTAGGAACAAAATGGTAAATTTGGTAATCAGCAGCTTGAGTGTCAGCATCAACAATGAAGACATTCTAACAAGTGAGTTTTTACTGAATACTTACACAATTATACGCAGTCAGGGGTTTGTTGTTTGCTGTGCGATGGTCAGACACTAAACTGGATCTGAAGTTTTACCAGTCAGTATGAATGATGGTTTCTCCCAGGCTGCTGGAACAGATATCTTAAGAATTATGAGAGGAGTGAAAAATGTGGGAAATAGAAAGTGCATGGGAAAATCTTCACGCAGAGCTGTTCTCTTTATAATTTAAAATGTTTTAAAAGCTGGGTTTGGAAGGCATTTTTTGTTCCTGTCTCCTTTTTACTAGCAAGAGATGAAGAAGGAGTTTCTGAAGAAAATGCTATAACTGTATGAGGATACTTGCAGTGATCCAAACACTTCAAAATAATGCCACTAAGATGTAAGGGCTATGTTAGAAAATATACATTGAAGAGTTTTAATAAATATTGTACTTATCAGGTCTTTGTATTTTTATTCCTGTGTCCATCACTGTTGAATTGCAGATTACGAGTAGCTTATTATTTGTAAACAAAAGAACTTGAAGGTCAAAGATTATGATATTTTACAAGATAAAGAACAGATAATGCTTGTATCTTGATACTATGCTGATATAAGGCATAATCTATCAGAACTACAATTTGTTCCAAGCAGAACTAAATTGAGCAGGTAAAACTCGTTGTACATGAAAAATGCACATTATTCAAGGAAGCAAGGAGATGTTACTGCTCACAGGTTTTACTTAACTTTTACTTTTCTGGTAGTGAGATCTCAGTGTGCCTGAACCCTGATATACATGCATCCTGCTGAGCTGTGTCCAGCTGTTGGATAGGTGAAGTTTTGTACTTCACCAGGATTAACTTGGTTAGAGTTTCTTCCTCTTCTACTTTGCTCCATTTGTCTTATCTGAAAATGGTCATTTTCTCATTACTTGTTCTCTGTACATAATGTGACTACTTATGTGCTACTGCTGGTGATTAACATCAACAGAAAAAACATGTCTGAGCAGTTGCATGTGGGAAATATTCCATGTGGGAAATACACTTGCAGTGTGTGATTTTCTTTAAGTGGTGAGAAGCCACTGGCTTTGGGAGAATAGTCAGCTGGAAGTCAAACTGTCCTAAATATGTTCTAGGTCAACACATTTAATGCCAATGCTATAGTTTTGAAAGTCTTTGCAATAATTTCTAAATCTTGTAACTTTTGTTCTCAGTTATGGTAGACATGATTTAAGCATGCTGAATTAAGTAGAAGTTATTTTTTAAAAAATAACTCTTGCTAGTCCTCACTGTAATGGCTATGAGTGTTAATAACCTTTAGAACTGCATCTTGGTTTGCTTTTAATACTGTACATTTAAAAGAAAATAAATCAGTATTTTAAGAAGGGATTTTAATTCCTTGTTAACAGTTTTCACCTATTTTTAGGCCGAGGTCTCCAGTTTCCACATCTAGATATTTAATCTCATAATGTCTTTGCTAGCTTAAAGATTAATCTACTTTCAGAAATATCTCTTGCTGTTTAGATATCTAGAGACTGATCAGGCTCTGTTTGCCTTCCACTAGAGAAACTGCTTTTAATTCTTTAATAGCAAAGCTGTATCTGGATGTGCCACTGTCATTTGAACAGCTTTGTGAATGCTTGTCTGACCTGAGTACCAGAAAAAAATATGCTATGTACTGAATTATTACCACTTCAACTGTGTAGTGTTGGTTAATGCACTGTGAGGTTGGCTTGTTGCTCTCAGCTAAAATTAAGTTGCTCTCAACTAAAATGAAATCACTCTCAGCTAGTAATCAATTGGTTACTCTGTCGCATCCATGCCATTTTCTCTGCTTTCTGAAGCTTTCATCTGCCAAATTAAACAAATTTGTTTTTCCACTCAAGTTTTGCAGACACAAGTTTATCCAAGTTATATATTTATTTAATTAGTTATACCTTTCAAAAGGTACTTAAAATACCATTATGAGTGTATGAAGATTTTTATGACAGTATGTGGGGGAAACAAGCAGAGATTTAAAATTCAGGTGCTCCCTTCTTATTCCTTGTTCTTGTACTATAGGTTCTGAATCTAAAAGCGTAATGTGCCAAAGAAAAATGGAGATAAGGAGACAGAGATTGTGTTAACTTAACTAAAAGGTTTTGCACAATGTATCAAAAAGTGTAGTGATGGATGGTCTTAGCAATATAGTTCCTCTGACTGACCATGTACCCACAGCTGCCTGGTATTTTCAACCAAGCACTCTGAGCAAAAAGCTAAAGTTTCTGAATTGATTGCACTGAAGGGAGCTGAATCAATATTTAGGGGGTTGATTCCTTTTTTTGGTTTGCTTTTTTCATTTTCTGCTTACCAGTTTGTAACTGTCCTTCTGCAAGTCTAGTTCAGATTTTCAGGGTCAGTTATGGAGGCACCAGACACTGGGGAAAGTGTCAGTTTTGGTTTACATCTGAGAACAGCCCGAGATATTGTACTGTCTGAAATATTAGAGGATGGATGAGTTGATTTCTTCCTCAAGTATAATCGACTTTACAACTGTTAAAGAGTCTAAAATATCTTGCGTAGGGAAGTGTTCTCTGTAGAATTTCAGAAATCATTACTGGCTCCATCCTTGTGCTGTATTCCTCTTTTAAATTTTTTTTTAAATTTACAATTCTGTGAATGTAAATGAAGTCAAACTGGTACAAAATTGATGTGAAGGAAGAGAAGACCAGATTCTCTCTGAGTGCACTGATATATTGTGACTGGAGTATTGTGTTCTGACATTTAGAGAAGATAACGTAACTGTGAAAATGTCATGTTCATTATCAAGATCTGAATGTCATCATCCTTTGACCTCAGAGTTCTGTAAAGATCGTCAACTATAAAAAAAAGTTGTTGTGTTTTGCTTCCCCATTTGTCTTCTGAGTTGAGTTTATGCTGCTTTGGGAACAGCACTAACATTTATTTGAGAACTTGGTGGCAGGCACAAACTCACATCCTGAAAACAAACATAGAAATTTGTTGAAACATGGTGACAGCTAGATACTTTCAGCTGTGCTACTTTTGAGATCTCTGTAGACAGATGTTTTGTAGAAAAATTGATGTTACAGAAGAGACGTTAACAGTATGGGTAATATTGACTTCTTGATGCTCATGAATTTCTTGACTTCTCATAGATTCTGCTCTGAGTCTGGGCAGGAGTGAATGTGAGAAAGACGATGGGTTCTGTACATGGTAGCTTATCTGGCAAGTGACTGACTTGCGCAGCCTCTAGAAAAAAATGTGGTGTGTTGCAAATGCTAATGCAGTCTGTGACCTTTGCATAATAAGAACACTGATAATGGATTTTCCAATGGTGTACTCATTAATAAAGTGTAGGAAACGGGACTGGTGTGACAGGTGTGAGGCAGATAGAATTAGTCAGGACCTTTAATCATCTTTTCTTGGTGACTGAACTCTTTTACACGTGTTAATCTTGGAGGCATGGACTGGAATTACATATCAGATGTCTACAATGCCAGCAATATCCCAGAAGGCTAATACACTTTTCAGGATGATGCTAAGCACCTTTGTACCTGGCCTGATGTCAGAGTGGCCAAAGGTAGTGAATTCTAACACACATGAAGACTAACACAGGTAGGATATATGTATTAAGAGATCCAGTTTCCAGTGGGGATGAAGGATTATCATTGCAGAGTATTTTCTAGAGTTGTCCAGGTTTAGAAGTCACTGGCAACAATGTCCACTTAGAACAGGACATGAATTAATTAATTTTCATTGAACTGTTCTGCAAATGATCCCTAATGATCTGCTAACTTGTATTGAATCTTCTTGAGAAGAAGCAGAATACTGACTCTGTGTTTACCTGGCGAGGAGGTCACTGCTGCTGGGAACAATGCCTTCCGGGAATGAGGTAAAACATGAATGTGGTAGGTGGCATGTGTTTAGGCAGTGCTTAGAGGCATTAGGGGTGTATTAGTACTGTATGTACTGTGCACAACAAAATCCTTCTCTGGCTGAGTTAACCTGGAGGAGAGCATTAGGCCATGCAAGGACTCAGCAGAATCCAAAAAATAAGTAAATTAAGGAAACACAATCTATGATCAGCATATGGAATTTATCCTTCCTTTAGATGAGCATGAGGCCATTGCTAGAGGCATTGCAAATCCAACTGGTACAGAAATAGGCCAAGAAGGTAAATATTAACCTGTGAAGCACTGAAGAGGACTTTATTGTGACTGTATAAATGTGTGAGAAGGCTGAATGCAGGCCCACTGCTTTTGTTAAAGTAATTTGATGTTCTTTTTGAAGTGTGGATTTGAGATCCTCGGTAGAGTCCTCTGGTTGCATAGTCACTTCATGCTTTACTTCACCACAGACTTATTTTGGTGCCTCTTTAGTGGTACAAGGCTTTACATTCACTCTAATGTTTCCTGGAAGTGGTTAGTTTTAGACCAAAATTAAGTTCAGGAGTGGACTGAGTAATTAGCTGAGGCTGAGGATGTTGATAGTGATCTCTTTGTTGACAATGTGGAAAGGTGTAATTATTATTTCTGGAATTAGTTTAGATACTGTCAATTTGTTGCCAAATGTGTGTGGCATATACAGTATTTTAACAAAATAAATGTTGCCATGGACACATATTAAAAGTATGTATTACCTGTCAACCCTCTAAAGACCAAAATGCAATCTGTATGAGGAACTAGGTCCAAAGTAAAGAACAAAGGACTGCACAAGGGATTTCAGGATGGTGTGGAATCTGCTCTGAATTTCTCCAAGTAACACCTATTAGTTCAGCTTCTTGTTTCAATTACCTATAAGAGAGAGTGAGAATTAAGATTACTATAAATGTGTATTTTTTGGAAATGAAGCTGTAAAAAGTAAAAAGAGCGAAGTGATGACTAAAAGGCCTGTTTTTCACAAACCATGTTACTTATGTGCTCACATGGTCCCGCTCCTCGAGTGTCCGTAGTGCCTGACAACGCCTTTGTCAAGTGCAGGTGACCAAGCCCTGGAAGAGATTGCCCAGAGAGCTTGTGGAGATATTCAAGAACTCTCTGGACACAATCCCATGCCATATGATCTCGGAAGACCCTTCTTGACCAGGGAGGTTGGACCAGATGACCCTACCAGTGGCCCCTTCTGACCTGACCCATTCTGTGATTCTGTAATCAGGAGCTATTTACTTTGAACACCAGATCCAAAACATCCAGACTTGCTCTTCAGCCCGTGTACACGGCCTTCATGCAGTGTGTATGTGTGAATGTATGTATGCATGAAATATTTCCCTGCTCTGAGATCACAGTGGGATATCTGAGCTATACTGGAGCCCAGAGTGGTGCCAGGATGTTTGGATAGCCTTTGCCAGTACTGTGCATATTTAGATGAAGTAGTTTGGTCTTTCAGCTTGTACAGGATGTACTTGCAGCCAGTGCGTGTACTTAGGTCTTTTTGATCCCTTTCTCATCAGACAGCAAAAGTTGTCCATAGCTGCTGTGTTGCAAAGAGACACCAGCACCATCCTTTGCCCCATGGACATGTACAAACATGCAGACAGCATGCCAGGGAAGAGGAGGCATGTTTTCCTCTGAACCCAGAGTGTTCTCATTCTTTCCCATTCCTGCAGCCCTGCCTCTTCTGCTGCTGCCTGAGCTGCATTTCCAGATGCTGTTGAAGGAATGGAAAGTGCACAGCCCCGTGTCACCCACCCAGGCCAATGGGAGGTCCTAGCCTTTGGCCTGGCAGCAGGTGTTGTGGGGTCTAAGTACAGTGTGCCCTCCATAGGGGGCTTATTTTTGGGGATGGACACCATGGGAGTCAGAACTTCCAGGGTCAGTCCAGCTCCTCTCATCTTCAGTAACAATATAGAACCCTAAATGGCTTGTCCTGGATCCATTTACATTCACACCTGGGTTTCTGTGTTGCAGTGAGAGAAAAAGCCCAGTGTGGGCATTCTTCAGGTCAAAACCTTAAAGGGATGGGAACTCACTCCTGCCATTGTGTTCTTGAGGAGAAGGAACTAAAAAGGTTTTTGGGGCGCCTAGTCAGATAGAAGAAAAAATTACCAATTCCCTCTCAAACAAAGACTGTACCTACAGAGCCATCTTCTTATTAGTGCAATTCTGAGAGGGCTTTGGGACTTGAACCTTGCAGGCAGTACTTGGGCAGTGTGACTGCTGTGAGAAGACCCAGGGTCCTCAGGGACAATTAGGAGACGCTGTTTAATGTTGAAATTTTGGGTTTATAAGGTGCTATCCTTCCTTCTTCTGTCTCAGCTGAGTTGCCAGGGTAGACACTCCCCTGGTCGGACTCTAGCAAGCAGCTTTTTGATCATATCTGTTCTTTCTGAAGTCTATCAAAGGATTCTGGAGGGTCTGAGATGCAGGGTGGTAGCCTTCCCCCATGAGGCAGCCTTTTCAAGGGGACAGACAGATGTGTCTAAAAGCTAGAATAGATCATGAAATCAAGAAAAAAAGCTGTCCATTTAAATTTTTTATGTGCTTACTGCTGGCCTCCACACTTTCCTTCTGCTGTTGAACTTATTTAAATTCTCCCTAGCATGACTCTCAGGGGATAAACGACTTCCCCCCTCCAGTGCAAATTACATGCAGTGACATGTCTCATAGATATCTTCTAATAAGTATGTAGCATTCCCTGCTATGTTCTTCAGCACATACCACATGAAGACTTTCCTGAGGTGTCCAGGGAAATAAAAGCTGGAAGGCTTTCTTCACTCTATCAGCAGACTCCCTTCTGCCTTGGGAGAGTCAATTGCTGTTACATCACCTGAAAGCGCTGGCCTCTGCAGCAGCTCTGGAGTGCTCTAGTGGTCCTTTCTGTGCTCTGTGTCCTTTCTGTCCTTCATCAAGATATGGTGTTAGGAGGATCTTCTTTAGTCAGAGTTCTGGCAGCCTGTACAATAAATCTATACAGAGTCAGATTTTTGTGTGCATATTTGGTAGCAAAGGGAAAATGTACTTAGTTTCCATTAGAGAGACACAAGAGAAAATCATACCGTTCATTATGAAACATTCTAAGAGTATTTAGGAGAAATCACATGGTTAGGAATGACAGCATCTGATTATTTGTGAAATCATAGAATATGCTGTGTTCCAGGGGACTAAGTGGGTATAATGATCAGATTGCAGCTCTGGTACATAGTATGCTGGAAGACACTTGCTCTTCCTTCATTGTTTTCTAAAGCAATTCAAGTTCTTCCTCTATTTGCGTCTACTGGCCTCTGGCTTATTTTCAAGAAGTATCATTCCCATTTATCCAAAAGGTAATTTTGCTTGACTTCAGATTGCCATATCAGGCAATTGGTGTTTATAATTCTAACAGATGTTTCGACCACACACAGGGGTTGGAAATTACAGTGGCACAACCTCTGGGAAATTACATGTGCTACATTAACCATACAAAAATATTTCTTTGGAATTAGACAGTTATGATTTCCTTCCTTTCTGTAATTTTAGGTTTACTTGTACCAAAGTTATCTTTCATTTTCTCCCTTGATCACTTAGCGAAAAGACCCTTCTGCATTTCTGCAGTCAGCTGGCATCTGCATTACCTTGCACACCTTGGTATTCTTAACAAACATTGACAACCCTTATGCATATTATCTACCTCTTTAAAGATATGGTGAACAGTGGGGCCCCAGGAAGGGCTTCATAGCAACTTCCCAGTCATGAAAACTAATCCTGCCTAAACTAATTTGTTTTCTACTCATGTAGCCATGTGAAGACCTTTTCTCTTGTCCATTTTGGCTTGTTCCTATGAAAGTGTCTCACAGTAAGCCCTGCCAAATGTGTTTTGGAAATGAAAGTAGATTATATTAAATGCATCTTCTTTGTCCACATGTTTATTAAAGTATTATTTAGAGAATCCTGGCAGATTTCTGATGCTTTATCTCTGTAAAGACTGTGTTGATCTTCCCCACTTTGTACCTGCTAATTATGTTCTTGGGAAGAGTTGCTACCAATTTCCTCAGTGAGATGTTGAGGTTTCTTGCTTGCAGTTCCTCAAATCTCTTTGAAAACCTTTGTAAAAACCATTGCCACTTTTCTGCACATGAAGCAGCTTTAAAGGCTTTAGTGGTTTGCTTTTTTATCCTTGAGAGTACCTTTAGCATATTGCAAGTTCTTATTGTCTTGTCCCATCGGATTGTTACCACTCTTACTTTTTCTTCACTTTGTAACCACTGCTACTGACACCTTGGGTTGAGACAGATCTTCCACATGCTTTCCATAAAAAAGTTTTCTGATGGGGGCCAGCAGATCCTCTCCTCACCCCCACCTTTTCCCCAACATGTGCAGTTAAAATACACTTACTTTTTTGGCTATGGTTTCATTTTGTTTCTGTGTCTTTCTGTTGTAGCTTCATCATCTATTGTCTCTGCAGAGTGTCTGATATATTTTTGCTCTTATTATTGTGTTTGAAAATTTATGATGTTTTTGTTTCTTGACATGTTTCAGTTCCAGTTATTTGACTTAACTTATCTCTCTGTGTACCTCTCCCCTGACCAAATATTGCAGCTATCATCACAAGAATTGTTGCTTGAGTAAATGTCTGCTTTTCATTCTTGTTTTTTTTTACAACAGGGCAAGCTAAGAACAACACTAAAATCAGTAGAACTGTTCAGTGACTTCTTCAAAGGAAAAGAAATTTACAAACCCTGAATGTGACAAAGCATTTGACCTCTAGATACAAGAATCTCACATCTGTTGGTCTAGCGACCCCAGGATGTGGGTGTACCTCAATCTCTGATAAAGAAATAATGATACATAACATTTCAGCCTTACGCACTTTTTTTACCCCCTTTTTGAAACAGAACATAACAAATGTCTGACACGTGTTCAAAGACACAATACAAGACTTGGCATCTCTAAGACTTTGTATCCCAATGTTTACTTGCCCCTCTCTACCATTCCTGAAGCCGAGGGAGGGGACCGTGCACCCTTGGGCAGAGAAACTACGATCCAAGTAGTTACTTGTACTAACTACAGTCCAATCAGTTCTGTTGTTCTAGACCTGCAATTTTATGAAAAAAATCTGCTCTTCACTTTTTGAGCGTGTTGTTTTTTGCTAAGGTCATCCAGATGACTTCCAAAATATGGGGTCCAAAATCAGCAGGAGCGTTTGAAATTTTGGGCTTGTCATTCTTGCTTTCAGCACGAGGAATACTGTAGCGAATAATATTACTGCAAACAACACAAACATATCCCAATACATCACAGGATGTACACAGTGAAATGTCTTCAGGCAAAACTGGCATTTCAGGCTTTCTCTTTCTAAGGCTCATTCATGAGCATGATATTGAGCTGGCTGATCAAGTTTGAAAGGCTGAAAACACCCCTTCTTTGCTTATTACCCCTTCCAGCTTTTACTGGAAGCCCAGCAGTTGAACAGAGTATGTTAAACTTGAAATACCAAAATGGAAAAATTTGAGGAGTCTTTTTCTTCCCTGCCTCACCCTTCAGACTTCTGGCACTATTCCATCTATTCTGGATTACAGATGAAATCATTTAATGAGGAAATGTGAGAATATAAGCTGTGTGGATAAACAGTTCAGAAATTAGGTTTATGAAACTTTTCAGGCTTTATCACTGGCAATATTTACAATTAGTGAGGCAAAGCAAGCAAAATTTTACCTCTTTTGCAAAGAGTAAAAGCAGGTCAGTTTTGAGCAGACTGGTTTCACAGGTTGTCTCAGATGAGCGACAGTGAGTTCTGATGTCTGAGCTACAGTGAAAATAAATAGAAATAAAAAAGATATTCCTCTCTCTCCTCCAGTTTTTAAAATCCATTTGTGAACATTTACTGCCTTTGCACCATAGAAAGTCAGTTGAGTTAGAGGTAAGAAGAGGATACCTGACATATGGCATTATTAAAATGCAATATCACAATATCCATTTGTAAGAATAGTAATTGTCATACATTGTACTAATGCAGCATCTGTTTATAGGACATATTGCCTTTGATTAAGCTTTTCAGAATTACATGCCTATAAAAGATGCAGAAGGTGATGTTTTTAATCTTGGCCCCAAGGAGAGGCATCTTTGCTGCTTTGCATGGTGTTTTGGAGATACATTATCTCATCTGTATATCCAGGAGTCTGGCTTTGTTCCTACTTTCTCTTCTGACTCCTCTTCAACAAAACACAATGGAGACCTTTCCTGTTTCCTTTATTTAGCTGAGAAGTACAGGAATATCTCCTTCTCCGAAGGAAACTCATTGTGGCCTTGGGTTGTGTGGCTTGCTGGAATCACCTCTTTATGCAGCAGAAGTCCCGTGGCTTTTCCTCACTAACCACAAGAACCATTCAAAGTACTCAGAACAGTTGGGATGCTGTTCATGATGGGTGAGACATTCCCACTATGAGAAAGAAAGGTCCCCATTATCAGTGGAGCTCCACACTGAACCTTGTTTAGAAATGCTGCAGAGGCAGCTGCAGAGCCCAGCGTCTTAGTAACTTTGGCAACGGGGGAAGGGCTGCAGCTTTCCTTCCTCTGAGAGTCAGAATAGTCAAAACTTCTCTGAAATAACCAATGACTGAGACATGTATGTCAAGGGTCATCCTAAATGCTCACTTGACTGAAGAAATGCTTTGTGGGAATGAGAACTGTTAAGTTACAGAATCACTTCTGAACAGAAGCGGGAGGAACACTGAGACTTGCAGCACTGGCAACTGGCAGGCTATAAAATGTAGTTTAAATAAGAAAATGTGCATGCAATCATGTAGTTATAAGCAGGCAGATTTTGTTGTCCACTTGGTGTTCTTCCTCTCTGACTTCATAGAATCATTTAGTCCAGCCATTTACCTAGCTCTGCCAAATCAAAATATTCTTACCTGGTATTCATGACTTCAGGATTTGTTCAGAAACTGAAAACAGCTCGTGTCAAGACAGAGGATGAGGATAAATTGATAGCAATATGAAGACAAGGTTTTTTTTAAAAAGTGGGTCTCTTTTGACTGTTAGCAGATGGCAATGCACTCCGCTTCTCAGCAAATTCTTTTAGCAGGCTCTCTGAGCAAATGCATGTGGGGGTGGAAGTTATGATGCATTTCTAAAATAGAATAATAACTTATAACTCAAGCTTTATATATTTTAAGCTATTATGAGCAGCTGTGAAAACACTTGTTTATTTTGACTATTTGCCTTAGCTTCAAAATTTGTAATTGGAATGAGAAATCACAGGGTGTTCCATTTCTATTTCCTTTTCTAAGGATTTGTGTTCAAGGCTTCTTTACCCCTGTAGATTCCAGAGCTATAAGTAATGCAATAAAAACTTGATCTAAATCTCATTGAAATTGACAAGTGGCTATCCATGGGCTTTATGGAGCTTTCTCATGACTTTCTCTAGCTTTGGACCAAGCCAGATGCTTTCCTGTTTTCACATCTGCATGAAAAGCTTTGCCTGTTTTGAAGGTCTTGTTAGGAAACTGGGGCAAGACTTGCCTCAGTTTCAGGCTGACATGCCTGCAAAAGTTGCACATCTGCGACCTTCCACTTACAACTCTATCTAGCAGGACATGAAATGACAGCATGAGTGGCCTAATATCTGATCTGAAATGGATTTTAGGAAGATGCTGAACTCTTGGACTGTGCTACTTTGAGTATGCACCAAAGCACAGGGTAAAGCAAAGAGGAGTTGTGGTTGCACCCATCCAACTGGGAAATTTTGGCAGTGATAGGGTAGAGCCTTCTGACTTGGTTGTTGGATTTGGAGACATAAGTTTCCTCCACAATCCCAGTGTGAACACTTCTGCATCCTGCTATTTCAGTATTTTCCTCATATAGTCTGCCATCTGCTTCACCCACTCCATTTAGCAACTGAATGAAAAAGTTGTTTTAAAATCCAAATTGGGACTGTAGAGTGATTCATGACCAGGTATAACAAGAATAGTTCAAACAAAACTAGTTTGAGAGTTTGTTTAAATTTTGGGAGTATCTTTTCAGAAGGCACAGGAACCTGTAAATTCAGATCACCCGAAGAAATTCATTCTATAAATATGAAGGAACCATAGATTGAAATGTAGTGATGAGCAGTTCCATGTAACTGACTTCATTATCTACAAATGAAAAAGGAAAGATTTCTTCTTCTGTGGACCTACATAATCCTGTACCTGAGTGGGGCTGCTTTGGGAGTTACAGGTGTCACACTATTGCTCTGTAAGATATTTACTTGTATTAAATGAGAGCAGTTCCTCAGAGAAATACATTGATTCAAAAAGTGTCACGTTGCCAGCGGTAAAAATTTCTAAGAATTTCTAGGCTCTTAGGATTTAATTTTTGATGGTGCCACTTGGTGTTTCACAATGAAGAGTTTTTCATGTTCTCCCATATCAATCCTATAAAATTGTTACAAAATGAACTCAGCTAATAATTCATCTCCTCCACCTGCAAATTTTTTATAGACAAATGGACAAAAATCTGTATTTGTAATACTTTAAATTTAGCTTTTTGGGGGGTTCATGAACTGGATCATTCTAATATTTTTCTCATTTTTTGTTTGCTTGACTTGGTTTTGTTTTTCCAAATAAAATTACGGTTAAACTTCTCATTAAATAATTAAATTGAAAAAATTGCTTAGTACCTACATGTTCCGGAATTACTGTCAGCACTGTTGGGAAAATTCTCTCTTCTTATCAAAGCATGTTCAGCAGCAGGAAGCATTTTAACTTTTCAAATGTAATCCTTGAAAATAGTTTCTCTTGAAGCGTGAGCATACTTTGCACATTTTTTTTCATGATCTTGAAATAGTTTAATATTTTGGGATCAAGATTAAAAATATCAGAACACGTGAAGCCCATGGGTTGCTGTTGCTAACACAGTTAGGGATAATTCTGGCCATTGAAGGCTTGCCATCATGTTACCTTTTCCAGAATCTGAATAAACACATACAACTGAGTTCTCTTATACTTTCATTCACCAACAACACTGAATACTATGAACTACCTTTTCTAGAAGTATATTAAACAACAGTTTTCAGTGCTTGTAAAACCATTCGCCTTTACAATTTCATTATAATTTTCAGTCATTTGTTATTTTTTATTATTTTTGGTTTTAAGTGTTTTGTTTACTCTGAACTGTTTGATGTGTGGCAGTGAAATGCCACTTGAATGCCTGGTTACTTTTCCATAGGCGTAAGAGTCCACAAATAACTTGGACTTGGTTCACCATTTTCAAGGAAATATGTGAGATTTGATATAACAAAATAATTTTCAGGCACTGAGTTGACAAATATATTTGATTTTGTTGTTTGTGGAGCTTAGGTACTCTTTTCATACAGTGTGATAGGGACATTGTTTGTAATTGTCAATATTGTCTCAGAACTCTGTCATCTATAAACAGGGTAAAAAGTATTTTTCTTTGCCCAAATGATCTTTCAGTGGATATTAATATCATATCTAAATGGGCTCATTCATTCAGCTGTATCCTGCACCATATTTTAATGCATTAATACTCTTACAGCTGTATTTTCAAAAATGACACAGCAGAAAGCAATATAGTTTCTATTATGCAGTGCTTGTCAGATAGGAGCTTTCCATATTGAACAATGAAGCATGAGATCTGGTAATTTATTAAATATTAAAGTCAGTCTAGTCCTTGTTGTGCATCACATTAAAGTGAATTAGAAACTTGGAAAAGAATTGTGAGTTCACTACAAAAATGAACTTGTCCTTCTTATCAAAATGCTGTAATATCACATTACTTCAGTCAAACATGTAATTTCGTAAGCATGCTGTTCAAGTAATAAAAATTCTTCTTTCTTCTGTTTTAAAAATATTTTTTTTTCTGACACCTTTCAAAATGGCATTTAACAATAAGCATTCGGCATTTTTTTTAATAATAGTTTGTTCTTTCATTCAATCAATCACTATGTGCTAGAGTATTTATCATCTTTGGAAACTTCTACCAACATGTGGTTTTCCTTCTTTACCTCTAGGCTTCACCCTTATGAAGCCAAACAAGGATCACAGTGTGTGTACACGTTACGCCATTCTAGCAGAGTCTTCATTCCTTCTCTTTAAAAGTTTGTGGTTAGGAAAGCTTTTTATGGATGTGTCATGAAATAAATTTTTTATAATCATATGTGCTTTAGGCATTATTACTGGTGCCCACCCAAATCTCTCCCAGGGCCAATGGTACTTGTGTTTAATTACTTCTGGCTTCAATGGCACCTGCAGGGGAGACACTTCTTGGGCTTTTGTTGCTCTGGAGTGAGGTGTCTGGAGGACAGAAGCTCCCTGTCCTCTCCAGTTTGTTTCAGTTCTGTCTGCTTCATTTTCTTTACAGCCTTTTTTGTTGTTGTTTTCATTTAATTTCTGGTGATGTTCATTCCATCTTTTGAACAATTCTCACCTCTATGCCACCTTTGATGTCATCCTAAGTCTACAGTCCTCTTGCCCAACCGTCTGCAGTTCTCTCAAAATAAACTCTTCAGGTCATTTGAATAAAACATTGATAAGAACCATTTTCTTTTTATTTGTTCATCTTTACAAAACGGAAGTCTTTAGGTAAGTATAAAGAGGTAAATCAGCATGCAAATAAATACAGATTGAACAAAGTTCCTGGAATTAAATATATGGTACTGAACATGCAAATAATTACCCTGTAAGTTTTTGGGTTGTTATACTAGTGTAATGCTAGCTAAATTCTCTCATTTTAAATACTGAATGATGTAAATCTAACTAACAAGCATGAGGAATTCCTCAGAACTGATGTCAGCAAGAGACTTTCAGTAATTTCAGAGGAGAAATATTTGTAAGCTGAAAAAATATTTTTATTGTGTTTATTATTAGGATTGAGATAAATAAACCTATTATTCCAAAGCCTTTTTTAAAATGTAGTTGCACAGTATTGAGACAAAATTGAAGGGAACTTCTGTGAAGTAACAGAAACTCCAAAAATATTCTTATCCAAAGACATATTTTACTGTAATGCCTAAAGCACAACTCTCTTGGACTGTTTTCTATGGTGGCAGCAGAGCATTTTTCATTCTTACACCTTCCAGTATGCAGATGGCCTGTGTCAATGCAATCACCTTTCTCACTCAGCAGAGAAGAGAACAGATGATAGAATTTAAATTAGAAACGTGAAAGTGCCAAGTAAGAAAGTGCGAGAGAGAGAGAGAGAGATCTGCTTATTTCTCTCACCTCCAAGCCTGCAGCAGCCTCTGTGTACAAAACCTGGAGGTCTGTGGTCTGCAGAACCATGAGGGGTGGCTGTCAGAGTGGCTGGAAGCCATGGAAAGGCAAGCTGGTAGACACTGGTTTCAAACAGACTGTGATATGTCACAGGAAAAAAAGGACAGTCTTCAACAGTCCAGTAATATAAAAGGGGAAAAAACCCAAAAGGAAACAATACAAAGCAGAAGTAATAGAAAAGTATCTTGTGAAGCAATGTAGAAATTCAACGCAAAGAAAGACCTAACTAGAGGAAGAGAGCTGTGTTGTTAAGAGCTGGATGTAATTAGTAGGGACGCCATGGGACAAATGTGAGGAACAACTGTATTACAGCTGTGAAACAGACAATTTTGTTCAAATGATGAACAAGGCTAGATATTTCCATTGGATACAATCTCACCAACAAGCGTGCCCATGGAGTGTAACTCTCTGCTTTATCTGGGAATGTTCAAGGAGGAGTTAATTGCAGAGGAGTAGACATTGTTTAAAAAGGGCTGTTTGCATGATGGAGGAAAGGGAGGGGATCTTCTTTGAGAGAAATAAAAAAGTCTTAGTTACCTCTACTGAACTGAATTTAGAAAGTGGAGATTATTGCTTTCTAGAATTTAACTGGAGGTGGCAGAAAGGAGAGGAAGACATGAAAGAGAAACATAATACTGGAGAAGAAATAGGATTATTTAAACAGTATAGACAATTTTGGCACAAAACCTAGTCCTGTCTTGAAAATTCCCAGTCACACAGATGAAATTATTTTGCTGGAAATAGGGCCCTTCAGGCAGTAATTCAGTTTTGCAGTAAGGGCAGAGTAGATGCCCTAAAAGAGCAGGAAAGGATGGACACCAGGAGTCTTCCTAGGTGGCTCTGGGGTTCTGTGGGTGCATCAGGGAGAGGCTGGGAAGGGCTGGCCAGTTCTTTTGGGGCTGTGGGAGGTACGGCTAAAAAAACGTTTTTGGGAAAGCTTTCAGTCAGACAATAGGCCGGTATCTTTCTAGGAATTTAAGTTGGTCAACTGGGAGGAGTGGTCATAGTTTGGTGGGAAACTGGATGTGAGTAAGGTGATGGAAGACACCAGTTTCTGTGTGCTGGGGAAGGCTCTCTTTGTAGGTGGGGAGTTTTTCATTGTTTTCCTCCTGTGCTCTTCAGGAGAATGGAAAGCCTCATCCCACCTCCTTACCAAGGTTGAACAGACCCTCCCCTGCCTCTTCAGTTGCCAGACTACTCCTTATCCTGCTGAAAGAATATGTTTAACTGGAACATGAGAAGAATGGTTTTTTTACCATCATGGACAGAAGGCTCTGAAACAAGAACAGTGGAACCAAAATAAATAGCAAATTTTGCAGTGAAACGAATTCCCTTCATAAAGGTCTTTATGGAACATTATTGCAGAGCAAGGCAAGACCCAGTGACCCTGGACATCCTTTTCAGTGATGTACTTCTATGGAAAAAATACTCTTAAGTTTTGTCTTCTGTTGCCTTAAAGAAATGTTTTATGCTCAAAGAAACAAGACAATGAAAGCACTACTAATGTCCATATGTATCAGTGGTTTCTACAGAAAAGTCACAAGGCTTGGACAGCCAAAGGGGTGCCCTAGAAATTAAAGCACTTTTATGAGAATATCTGACCCATTCAGTGACCTTCTCTTCTGTCTTGCTCTACTACAGATCTGGCTTATATCATACTGGACCCCCTCTCTCTAAGTTTAAGCAGGAGTCGAGGGGCAAAACTGAATGAAGTGATGCCTCCTCAAGCTAGGTTTTCTGTTCACACTGTAGCCTTCACCAAGTCACTTCAAAATATCACTAGATTTTATTCCCTTTAAGATGAGGAGATATTGAAAAAAAAAGTCTTTAAATTCAAATCTCTGTAATTTTCCAAACCTATGAAGTGCTGCAAATACAGGATTATTTCGTAAAATGCAGGTGAATATTAACAGCATGAAACTGAACAACAATCAGTCAAGCCTGTAATCTTTATCTGCATCTATAAAGAAAATCTTTTTTGTCAGAAAGAAAGCTTTGGCTGAGTGGTCATGCCCAAAACTTTTGACATCTATTCTGATGAATAGCTACTCTGAATTTTCAAGAGACAGCTCTTCTGTCAGACATAATTCTTCCAGAAACAACAAATATGCTTTGAGTATATATTGTGGAGGGAGGTCAGATGTGATGTGAACTAGAAAAGTCTGCTAATGCTGGACTTGACTTCCCTCTGTCAAGCCAAAATTAGTGGTTTATTGTCTGCAGCCTTCAGGAAAGGCTGTCAGAGGCTTTGGGGTTATTTTCACAACAAGGTCTTCTCCCATTTCCCAGCAAGACTTCCCATTCCATTTAAAGTACCTGCCCAAATGTAGATTAAACATCTTTTAAGAAAGAAGAGGAAAAGCTGTGATGGGTATTGAAGCATTCAGTGCTTCCTAAGCCAGAAAGCTTTCCACAAGGCAATTGGTGTTGGCAAGGAGTGCAGCCTCCACCCCAAAGCTATTCCTTGGACACTTAAACAAGATGTTGGACTGTTTTTGAGGCAAAATATAAGGTTTCACTTGGAAAGAGAAAATCAAGATCAATCCATCAATGTCATAAGCAATCAATAGTAGATTTTGCAGAAGGATGATGGGCTGGATGGTTACAGTCAGTACACCAACCCACAAATGTTGCACTGCTGAGGTCAACAGAATTGTTTAATTTTTTTTTCTTTTTTTTTTTTAATATGAAGAGGGAGGACAAAGGTTATGCAGAAATCCCTGCTCTTCCTTCTTCTTTATGAATGCTATTAATTGAGCTGCTTTAAATTAAGGAACCAGTCCTTCCTTTCTGCTATCAAGGATTAACATCAGTGTTAATGAGGCCAGCTTTTCTTTGGAAAAGAAAGTTTCTCCCTAATCAACAACTGAGATGTGAATCACATCAATGGTACTTTGAACTTCAGTGACATTCTTTACGTTTTTTTTCTTAAACACTGGAAATGACAATTTTAGTACTTGCTACACATCGAAGCACACATATTCAGATGCAAATAGAAATGTTTTATGGTCAGTGTGGGACTGGTTTTCAGAAAAGTGAAGCATCCATAGCAGACACTCACGTCAATGTGAAACAGTAATGCTCAGCACCTCTAAAGAAACCAAGGCAGAGTTATTTTAAACTGAGTCTCTCTTTGTATGAATGAAGTTAATGAAAAGTAGTGTTTAGTCTGAAATGTGCATGCCAGTGATTTCCCCATATACACATTGAACCTCATAAAGTATTTAAAATGGCAGTAGCAATTTAGTTCATCTAGCATTGTAGTGGTTCTTTCTCCCTCTTTCTCTTGGGTGCAATTTTTAATCATTACTCATGAGCAACATTTAAACACAAAGGCAGTGTCAGGAAGGTATTTTTGCTTTCAAGGCATCTTTGTACATACTAGCAGGGGACATCCTGAGTAGCTGTTTAAGCATACAGGAGAGCATAGTGTGTGTATACACTCACATGACCATTGCCAGCCGTGCACAGGATTTTTCTGCTAAACAGTCTAGATTAAATTTATATTGCTAAGGGGAAAATTATAGTGTGCAACACAAGGGCCATCCAGCATCAAGGAATGACACATCAAGATTAGCCTTTAAATGAAAAAGCCAACCACCTTCTGTTTTCTTACACTGCAAGGAGCAACAGCACGAGGATGGAGGTAGGTGCTCTCCCGTCTTGCAGAAAGTGTTCAGGTTAACTGGGAAAAAGTAAGCAAAACTGGGAGAACAGTTTATGCTGCTATATGACAAGGCCCACTGTTGCCTGTGGGTAGAACAAAAAGATAACTGTTTGTTTGCAAAGCTGTAGAAGTGCTGAAATAAAGCCATGAAAAAATCCTTACCTTTCTGGACAGGAAAAAATATTGCAAAGATCTTCCTGTTGTGTGGCACCAGATCTTCTCATATACCTTACTCTCAGTCTGCTCTCCAGTGTGGTCTGTACTACAGCAGCCACAGCAGCAGGTCAGGAATGTGTACTGATTTTTCATTCTCTGGTAACTGAGCTGTACCTGGGGTTCAGACTTTCCTGGTGCAAAGTCTTGGTGCAGACCCAGCTTGCCATGCTGCTGTACAAATAGCCCAGTGCTGCCATGAAGCATGCTCACCTGACAGAATTGCACCAGCACAGCTGCACCAGTGGCAAATGTGCCTCCAGATGAGACATGGGTTACAGACAGGAATGACCTCAATTTGAGGAGCTGCCAGCTTTCAAAACATGTTTTTTGTACTGGCTGGGACATCTGCAGCATGTGCTTCCTGCACGTTGAACATTAGTACCCCATCAGACAGCATTAGCTTCTTTCATCTTAACACATGTAGGTATCTGTGGTTATGATTAAGCAGTAACATGACAGAGCCTGTGTTAAGTGTGTTCTCTCCTTCTCCCTGCTGATTCTCCAACCCCCACAGACCTGTGCCCCCATCTCCACAGTCAGCCTTGCAGGATGCTCTGCTTCTTGGGGCCACGGCTGCTCTCACCCAGTTCTGTGTGGGCATCTTTATCTGGCACAGTGAGCTGTGAAGCTCATTTTGCATTAACTTGCACCACGCTCCCTCAATCAGCAGCGTGTGAGACAAAGAAACATATGGGCCTTTATTGTTGTCATTACTGAAATGATGATTACCCAGGGAAAAAGGGGAGATAGTTAAGAGCAAAATCTGAACAGCAAGATCTTATATTAACGTGCCATTCTAATCAAGTAATCTGGTTTAAGTAATTGCTTTATGAATACCAGAAGGTATTAATTTTAAGATCCAGAAATCTAAATGTATGTAAGGCCAAAGACTTGTAGCATCTCTGTTATTGCTACAATGCATAGTCATTGTATGGACTAGACACGAGAAGAGTTTTTTCTAGAACATTTGCTTTGCAGGGGAAACAGGTATCTTTGCCATGAATGAATAACTTAAATTAATCCCTTTTCTAAAATAAGAATTTTCCTTTCTTCTTTTGAGATTTTAAAAACTTTACATTTAAATGTCTCTGGTAAATTTCTTCTGTGTTAAAAGGAAGAGAGGAATAACTTCTATATAAATGTGCAGCAATTAATGGTAACCAATATTTTGCCTAATGTACCAATATCTATGTAAATCATAAAGATTAGCTAAGGAATTTCCCTTTTATGCTTAAAATATACGTAGCACTGCACAATAGCTGAGAAAGCTATTTAGTGTTGCTCTGCCGTTTTTTAAATATCTGTTTCCTAGCAGTTTATCAGGCATTTCTAATGACAGTCATAGTAAATTTCAACTGTTTTGTTCAGTTCTATCTCATCTAATTAGTTTTAGCATATGGCAGAGAACAGAACCTGCATTTAGTACTAGACTCAAAATGCAGTTCGGGGTTCACAGCTGCATAATTAATTTCTTTTGTTGCTGAAAAAACACGTCTATGGTTCATCTGCCTCTATTAGTTTATGTTAGATTGATTACTTAAAAAGTTTTTTCCCTTTAATTTTGCTCTGCTTCATTTGAAACCTTGTCCTCAAGGATGTCCTGCTAGATTGATCTGCTGAGAGCTTCAGGACAGCCCTGATTCCCAGTGAAATACCTTCAAGAAGTGAATGGTATGATATAAGGTCAGATTTAGGGTTCCTGCTAAACTTCCATGAACATTTCCTTCACTTCTATGCAGAGGCTCTTCCCTAGCCTTGTCTTTCTGACTGTCATCCTCTGCAGTGACTGCCTCCAAGAACACCTGTATCTATTTGCCTCTTCAGTCTCCAGTTCTGTGCTCTTCTTTTTCACTTCTCTCAGACTTTGCTATTTTCCCCTGTAGCTGTATTTTTACTTCTGTAAAACCTTTTGGACACAATTTACATACAAAATGTTAGACAAAAGAGACCATATTGCATGAAGCTTGGGCTTGCTCTGCATCCACAGCTGTTAGTAATAGAAAAACTGAAACATTATCAACTTGATTGTGATACTGCTTGAATAAAGAGCTGTGATTTCATCTAAAGTCTCTCTTTTTTTAATTTTTTTTTTTTATTAGAAAGCTCTAACATGTCTTTCTATGCAGTTTCATTAAAAAGGCACATACTTCAGTTTTGTTTGGCAGGAAACAATGGGCACTAACAGCCCAGTGACCAGCATTTGGCAAGTACGCTGTCCAGAACACGTATTTGCTGGGTCAACAAGATATATGGAGTTAGGAAACTGCTGATTTGATGGTGCAAAGACTCTGAATATCTTCTCATGTAGAAAGCATGCAGTCCCTTTCTCATAAACCCTACAGGTAGAGTATGTGTCATTCTTTAACGCTGCTATGGGGAAAATTGCAAAATGGAAAAAATACTAATAAGCTTTTCCAGACGGCAGTATAAAACATTATTGCTTCTGCTACCATGTCTGTTATTTATTATATCTCCTGTTACCCAAGCATGGATTAACTCTATCATAAGTTTTCCTCAGTTCTATTCTGTTGGAAATGCTTAGGTCAGAAATATGGAGACTGTTTTCTGCTGAAGGTAGCTTAATTTTTTTTTTTTTTTTTTTTTGGTGACAATTTATTTGGTTCTGAGATTTGCAACTTTTTTTTTTCCTTAGTTTGATTCTAATTCCTGTGCTAGCTATTCCATGAGTTTTGACATCAGTCAGGGAAGGACACAAAATATCAGTACATGGAGATACTATTAATGTTATGGTTTAGCTAAACTATTAGGCTCAATTCTTTTGTTGGTGTAACAGGAGGTGATGTTGTGAGCCACTTACAGCAGTCTATAAATGCTCTGCAGGACAGTTTCTCAATGCTCAGGCTTAAGTCAGTGACTGTAAGGGAAAAGGCACTTTCCCTGGGAGGTCACACTGAAAACTGTCACACTGTTTCAGAAGAAGGACTGATGGCCAGGAGATGTCCAGTGAGGGTTCAAGAGGAAGCAGAGGTCCCCAGGCAGTTGTAGGCTGGATCCAGCCTGCAGGAGGCATCATCCCTATCTCCAGAAGCCTGCAACCTCCTGCCAGCTTTCTCAGTAGGCAACGTTAAAGTCAGAGCTGCCATTTTTGCCAAGCAAGAGATTTATAAGGTGAGCAGCCTAAAAAACTAGATAGAATTTTCCATTGTGGACTCTTCCTCCAGAAGAAGGTCTTGGGAAGGTTCTGAGGAGTCAAAGACTGGTGCCATGTAGCTCCCCCCCAGGATGGGTGAAGTTGTTGCTCATATTGCAAAGAATAAACCCAAGCCTGCCATCTGAAATTAATAGGATCAGTAAGGATGGATTTCTGGACATCAAAAAGACATTTTCCTGTAGGTGTTTTAGTCCTATAATCTGTGAGATCAATGCTTGATCCACTTATTTTAGAAAGCCTCTGTTACACACTAGGAGAAACAATATCTTGAGCAAGGTTTGTAAATTTTTCTCCTCTCTGGTATTAGCAAACTTATGTCATTAAAAAAAGCCTGCTTGGAATCCTTTTCCCCAGATTTAGGAGGATTTGATTTTCCTGAGGATGTGCTGATGTTATTTGTATTTGGCATAAATAATTTGAATTGAGTCATTACTGAGTCTGAGAGATGGCTCAGCTGCATGTTGCTGGCATGCTTGCTCTTTAACTTAATGGATGGCTGGGTCAGATTCTGAGAGTGTTTCTGGGAGAACAGCTTCTAGGAAATCTAGTCCTTGATTTGTCCCAGGGCAGATGAACGTCTGTAATTTCCAACAAAACTCTTCCCTTAGTGGCTTGAAGTATGTGTGCTCCTAGGGCAGTCAATTGCCTCCCCTTGTCTCCTGCTTGCAGCAGTGCCTTAATCCCCTGAGACAGCAGTCAGTTGCCGTAGTAATGGCATGTCTAGTACAGAGGAGTTAATACTGATATCCAGAAATCTATTGCTTAATTTAATTTTTTTGAGACCTATTAATTAAAGAGTTAAGAGTGAAAAGAAAGATAGCTTTTATTTAATGAGAAAGATGGAAATTATTCTGTGAATGGTGTGTGGCACTTGTGTCCATATGCATAAACGAATCTGGAAGAAACTGAAGACTCACCACTGAGCTGTCTGAATTAGTCTTACTGTAGCTGAAATGGTAAAAAGCTTTAAAGAGATATTGTTAAGATTGAAGATGAACATGACCCCTCTTCATCCCACTTCTCAGCAGAAATACCTGGATTAGAGAAGGAGCTCAGTGAGGCTGGCTGTGTCTGTGAAGTCCAGACAATTTTCTTACACACCCCTTAAAGATGCTGGTTACAAACTGCTTTGGATTTGGACCTGGCAATGTTTGAGCAGCCATTTTCTCAGTTTCTTTGCACAGAAAGGCAAGCTGATTTAAACAGCTTTTCCTTCCTGCATTATGCAACCTGTCTGAGTAAAATACTGCAGGACTTTCTCTTAACCTGAATGTGGATTGTCATAAAAACAAAGCATTTAGGGAAACAAAAAAAAATAACCTTGAGAGTCTGTTTAGCTCATCTTTCCTCATTCAGCCGGGATTAATTTGTGTCTATATAATTAAGGATTCCTAATTATTCAGCATTTTCTTAAAAGCTCTGATTGTAGACTCCACATTCTTCTCATCTGTGCTCTTCCAGTGTTTCATTGTGCCCATAAATATGGCATTTATTCCAGCCTACTCTTCTCTAGATTCCCAGTGATGATTATTTCTTCATGTACAGTGCCCAAACCTGGACTTCATGCTCCAGTCAAAGTTTCACCAAACCTTTTGGTATACCACAAGCTGCATTTCACAGAATCACAGAATCATTTAGGTTGGAAAAGACCTCCAGGATCATTGAGTTTAACCTTTGACTGATCCCTGTCTTGACAACTTGAACACCTCCAGGGATAGTGAGTTCACCACCCTCCCTGGGCAGCCAATGTCCACTGTTTGAAAAAACTACATGTTTATATGTTTTCTTTGAACTTCAGATTGAAAAGAACATTTCATCCTTCTGTAGGTTACTGACTTGCTAATACTCAGTCAAACACTGGAGTTATATTTAGCAGATTCTGAGAAATGTTCAGCACATGATGTATCCAACTGGCTAACCCCAAGGGATATTTTCAAAGCCTGGAAGTTTTGGTAGTGTCGTTGTGGCAGGCAGGTTGAAAAATCTTTCCTGAGTTGAAGATTAAGAAATCCTTGTGAGGGGAAGAATTTCAATCCAAATAACTCTCTTAGTTTGGCCTGGGTTCTAAAACCTGGCTCTTCCTCTGTGGATGCAATCTAAGAACATAATAGAAATAAGATCTCCATTCATTTGATTGCAAAGCCCATGAAAAACACTAAAGAGAATATGGAAGAAACGCACTGAACTGTCTGTCAGAACTGCTCTGTGTGTATTTTCATGTGGTGCTTCTGTAAATGTGATGATCCTAAATTTCTTCTGTTACAAAAGTTTCCTTCCTTCCTTCTCTGTGAGAATCAGAACTCATGTGGTCCCAAAGCAGATTAATGACTTCGCAATAATGTTATACCGAGAGTCTCATTTGTGTTCCTGATAGTGTTGCAGAGCAGTGGGAGCTGGGACAGGATTTGCAAAGAAGACTTGAAGGATGTGTATTTTTTTAGGACCTTCTCTGTTTTGCATTACATGGGATTTTATGGGAAATTTACTGATTTTTACTCTTCAAAAAATATTATAGGTGGGGAGAAACCTTTATATGGGGACAGACTAGAGACATGTTTCTGCATCATTTTGCCATGTATAACTTCATTTAATATCAAGGAAGCCGCATTCCCTGCAAAATAGAATTTATTTTGGGCCAATATTTGTAATGTTAAGAAAATACTAAGATAAAAGAGTGACAGACTAAAGGGCAGCAGTGGTTGAACTACCAAACTGCAGGCTGATGGAAGAGATTTGGTACACCCTACCATGAGATGTACAGGTGTACAAGGTGTACAAGGCTGTCCTACACACTGCCCCCAGCACTGAGGTGGGAGGCTAGAGAGTCCTGCTGCCCCTTGCCCCACGCTGAGCATGTGGGGTGCTCTGTGGAGGATTTAATGTTCTTTGGCCTTGCCAGCAGTGTTTCCTCACCTTGGCAGGCAGAGGCGGGAGGTGGTCTTCAGGTGGATTGGACTGTTGTAACTTCTGCATTTCTAAAACTAGAGACCATGTCTTGCCCAGCAGCAGGTTGGTTTTCTCACTGATCTTGCTTCAGTGTTGTGACTCTTCCTGACACATCAGTGTGGTATGAACATCAGGAAAAGGCAGGTGAGATCAAAGATGAGGAGGAAGAAATATAAGGGTTCTCTTCTGTAACAGTTTGTCTGGTCCCTTGCAATGGGTCTAAATGAACAGAAGTGCTGTGAACCTGACTGGGTTTGCCCTCTGTCCCCTCAAAAATATTGGGAGGTTGCTTAGGCTGCTTCTGCCTGTGACCTGATGTGTTTGTTCTGGTTAAAGCTTTTACAAAAACTTATAATTGGAATACAAAAACCATTGATATGTGTTGTTCCCAAAGGAATGAATTTAAAGACTATTACTGTATTAGAGCCAAATGCTTTGGTTGAAGCTGTATACTCAATTCTTCAAAGAGAGTCACTCTGAGTACAGCTTTGTTTGCAGGAAGGTTGGTGTTCTGCCATGGTCTTGGGTACAGTGAAGCTCTGTCATGAGCATAAAAAGATTTACTCTTTCTTATGATCCTTCTTCCTTGTTTAGCTGTTGAGATCATTGCAGATGCATAACTCTACCATGTCCCTCAATTGAAAGAGATATTTCTGAAACAGGGTGTCCAAAAATAGACAAAAGATGAAAATAATAGGAAAGAAAAGTATTTATAGGGAATAACATGATACAACTATTTATCCTGGTTTAATTTCCCACCAACATTAAATCAGCTATTTCTTTTGCTTTCTACCATATTCATGTCTTGAAGCAGGCAAAATGTGTAGAATAATCAAAATAAAGAATGTTGGGAACCTCAAAACTGGAAAACAAGCAGCTTTTGACTTGCTTTTCCCCCATGGACTTCAGAGTCACAGATACCGAGGGTGTTTGTTTCTCTTTTGGTGTGATTAATGGCCTGTTTTTTCAATGTGCTCCATGAACTGGTCAAGAATTGGCAAGTGATAAAATGTTATTCGGTGGCTCATCAGAGCCACTGCCAAAGCTTATGACTGGCAGCCCTTGAGGTGAATAAATAAGTGGCTGTCCCTGCAGCTTGGAGAGGACTTGGGCATTCCTCCTACATCAGCTTTGACTTTTCAGAATAAGCTGTCAGTGTGGTTCCCACTGAGTCCTTGCTCAGACTGGGACTCTGCAGGATGATCTCTGCCTCTTTCTGGACACTTTATTGGAATTATCTGAGACAAGGAAACTGCCTGAGCACTGGTTGTCACTGCTACTGCCCTGCTGGCTTTGCTAGATGCTGATCTGTACCATGGCAACAGTAATGTTGTCTCTATTGCTTTTAACCTTTTCATATTCTTGCTGTGCTTTCTTTTGATTTTTTGACACATGCTGTCACTTAATAATAATAAAGCTGTCAATGGTATTAACAGCTGATCTTTTAAGATGGGATCAAGAAGACTGACAAGAGCAAAGGAAATGCCAGATTTCTCATGGCAGATTAATTTATTCAAAGAACTCTGAAAATTATTTCCATTCATGTTATACACAGGTGATGCCCAGCAAGACCAAGGCTTGCAAGATGGGATTCAATATGTAGGAATTCTGTCAAGTAAATGATTCAGCTACAAACCAAGATAATAACTAAAAGCTGTTTGCTAAATATCCTGAGGCAGAGCCTGTAGGAATAAGTTGGAATTGCAATTTATTTGAATAGGCTATGAATCAAATTTTCAATTCCCTATTCATATTCCTAGGTGGTCTCAGCAAGTAGATAAGCTGTTTCAGAAGAGCCCAGCACAGCAGCAGGCTTTCCTGGGAAGAATCATTTCCAGAGGATGCTGGATGCTGCTTTGTGCTGAAGCACACGACACTGCTTGTTTTAAGGAGTACTTTTCAGATCTCCTACCAGCAAATCTGTTAGTAAGCAACACCCAGGAAACACTGGAGAGAAATAATTTTCTTCAGTTCATTAGAATTGTAGTAGTAAATTTCTTTTTAAAAATTTTATTCTTATTTTAAAATTCTCAGTGATTTTAAGTCTGTCTTTTGTGTTCAGACAGCACCTAGTTTATAGAGGGGAGAGATCATTGCTTTCTGAAAAGGAGACATTAATTGAGTCCATCTAAACCAACTGTTAAAATATCTGGAAAAGCATGCTTATGGGATGCCACAAAATTTGGAAACATTTTATATATCATTTGAAGACTAACAGCGGATATTTTCTGATGTTGGATTGCAGTCATCAGAAAGATAAAGTAGTTATCTGTAATTTGCAGGGAAAGGCTTGAGTAGCCCTCTCTGATATTTTAGCATCCCTTTGCCAAATTTTCTTTGTCACCAAGGAGGGCGAACATGATGGACAGCAATGGTTTTGAACTGAAGTGAAAGACAAAACATGGATTACATTTTGAAATAGAGTGAATTTTGTTTATTTCTTTAAAATTTTTTAGAGCCATAGGGGAACAGAAGATCAAGAATAATGTGGGAAACTAGGCCATCCACAAGCAAACTGAATGAGTAAAAAAAAAGCTAGCAATCTTTATGCCTCGATGCATAGGCCAGTGACAGGGCATCAGAAGACTATTTCATCATTCTGTTTTCTATGAAGCATCAAGTAATTAATTAAACTGGACTGATTTGTTCCACTGTGTCAATCTCCATGTTCATGTGACAGATAAAGGCTATGCACAGCAAATCATGCATTTCAAAATCAACTTCACAATTTAAAATAAATTATTTTCACCTTTTAGTCTCTTCTGTCCTCTTGTAACTCTCTTAATACAGGCCTTCTTAACAATGTCAAGCCCTGCCAGGATTTTCCCCGTGACCTATTCCCTGCAAGATGTGTTTCTGTGTTTTGGCTCAGAGATGTGCTGTGTCTCAGGAGCACAGCTGGAGATCAGGTGCTGTGGTTGGATTGCTGAGCCTGGCTACAGCTCCACTCTCATCCTGACCTTTCTTTGTGCTGTGCCTTGCCAGGCAGAATGACTGCTTCTTCCTGGTCCCTCCTAGTGCCCTGGGGCATTCAGAAGGCATGGGCAGGGTGTGCAGCAGCAGAGCTCAGGCTGTGCTGTCTGACCCTGTACATTTCTCAGCTTGCTCTTCCCATCTCCCCACCAGACTGTTCCACATGTCCTAGCTCTTACCCTACCCAGCTGACATTGGTTTTGCGTGCCTGCTGGCATGGACACGGTTATTTTTGTTCTGTTTATAACAGTTAACAATTCTGCCTTTGATTACATTATTTTTTTGTGGATATTCACAGTTAACTTCTTTTTTCACTTTGGGCTGAAAATCGAGCTAAAACATTAGTAATAGGAGAAGATGCAGATCCATGCTCGTCTCCTTTTCTGCTGGAGGAAATACTCCAGCTGGTAAAACACCCTCTCCCAGCAACCTGCTATCAGTTTACTTCTCTAAGCATACTTATTAGAGGACAAGCATTCCTCCATTTTTTTTTTATAAATCCTGTAACTTCTGACTGGTCACAACAGGATATTTCAAGCTTCTTCTCTGCACCCTTTCTGCTTCCACTGTCAAAAACCCACCATGTGCAATCCATAGGTCTGTATTTTACAGAGGAGTTAAAAATACTCTAAACCCTAGCCAGAAAAGCTCAGGTTTTCCAAGGTGGTCAAGGGTATGTGTTACATTTGACTGATACTTTTGAAAATAATGTTCATCACAACTATAAGGAGACATGACTCAATGGGTGTTTTGCTATGAGTGATATTTTTTTTGTTTGTGCTCAGCTTTTCTTTTTGTTGTTTAAGAACTGGCAGATGGCAGTACCTCAGGAAGAGCAAGCTCTTTGAACAAACATGAGGATCACAGAAGTCCCATAGTCAAATAATCATAGAAGGCAATAATATTGGTCAGTTAAATAAGGTCTTAAATGGTGTTAACTGCTAGATATTTCAAGCGGTACACCAGTACTTGTGTTGTTCAAATCACACATATTAAAATCCACTAAATTCAGCAATAATTACCAAGGGTATAATATGGCAGGCAGGAATTTTTCATGAAGTTTTGGTGACCTGTATGGTTTCTTCTGATGATATGCAGAGACAATGACAGAAAAAGTTTTTCAGAAGAGTAGCATACAGAGGTAGGGCTTCTGGGAACCGGTATTTTGTTTTTTTCTTCAAGATCAGACTTTCATGCTGTGCACAAGCAAAGTGCTATTAAAATAGAGTAATCTGTAATTACAGTAACTTATTAAACTTTAGTTTAAAGTTATGCTTTATTTACTGCTCCTCTGATGTTTATACTGCATGCATTCAAGGTCCTTTTCCTGTCATCTCTGTGATCCAGTAAAAGATCTCTCCAAAATAGGAGGATAGTTAATCTGAAAGAGAAGTGATCAAAGCTGTCCTTTTATTGCTTTAAATGGGTATGAGAAAACATTGATGTCTGTTCCTCCTCTACCTTAATTCTTTTCATCTGTCATTTTAAGAGCTTTTGCACACTATTTTCCAGCTGATATGAGCCTGCAAATGCAGTTCAGAATTACATAAATAGCTGGCAATCATGAAGAAAATAGACCTCTGTATTGCATAGACCCTGTTGGTACATCTGCTATCATCTAGCCATCTAAAAGGTGTGATATGGTTTAAGCAAGTCATCAAGGCTTCCTCATTCCCAGTTTTGGAGAGAGGTAAGGTCCTCCAAGGCATGAATCATTTATTTTTAAGGCAGGTCTGTGATTTTACCTGGTCTCATTTTTTCCTTTAGTTTTCCACAGAAGGTAATGGCACTTCAGCAGATGTGTCAGGTCGGTTGTCTCAGAAGAGCTCCTACCTCAAAATGCAGGAGCCTGTGTTAGGGTCATGGACCCCGGTTTTGTGGGATCCTAAATCAGAATCTGCCTTTGGAGCAAGACAGAGGAACTGTGGCAAATTTAAATAGGAGTCTAGCTTGGAACAGAACCGAAATCCAGCTATCCTTGGGGTTGTTTGTCGTTCAACACACTGAAAGAATCTGGAGGAAATTTTTCCACCAAGTTTTTTTTTAATGCCTAGCTTCAAAGACATGAATAGATTGGAATTTGGTAGATTTGGATTGAGCTGTGGATTTTGTGGCTGTGTGGATGGATGAGTAACATTGCCTCTGTATTTTGCTGATCCTTCAGTTTTTTATCTGTTGTCCTTCTCTCCAGTGAACTCCTTCACTGTACTTGCATGAGGTACCATCACAGTAAAACCAGTAATAATATGCATTTAATAATCCAGTGTGCTTCTACATTGTATCATTTGTTATGCAGGCTGATAAATACATCTCCATTTCACACTTAATGAAGTATTCATTTAAAATAAACTTCAGTGTAATTCAATGCTTTATTTCCTCATTAAAGAAAATCTATCCTTTTTGTCTGATCAGCATTGATGATGTCTGAATACTTAATCTAGTCTTGCTTGTCCTGCAGTGGATGTGCATTTGCATGAGCAACAGTTACGATACTTAGAGATGATTATGCATCCTCGCTAAATTAAAAACATAGCCAAACTCTAAAGCACTGTAGGTGCCAGTCAGGTGAGAGGAACTGTGTTTATCTTTTAACAGCAGACAAAGAATTAACTCAGTGGCCAGCTGCCTGCAAAGCAACTTGGCAGGGAACTCAGACTGGCCATGGACATGAGCAACCTGCTGTAGGTGACCCTGCTCTGAGCAGGGGCTTGAACTAGGTGATCTAGAGGTGTCCCTTCCATCCTCAGCTATTCTGTGATTCTTAGTAACTCTATTTATAGTATATGAGCAGGAAAATGGTGTGCAGGCATTATTCAATGGTTATTATGTTCACCTTGGGATATTTTACCTAAACCTAGGCATAGGAATCCTAAAGTATCTGCCCACATTGTTTTCAGTCCAGTAACAGAATACTTTTCAGAAGAAGATTTTTATTTTGAGGTTTTTCTCCAGGCTAAGGCTCAGTAACAACCTAAAATGGAGGCAGAAGAAATGAAATCTAATTATTTATTTGTAGTTAATATTGCCTGCTAATTTGTAGTTAATATTGCCTGCCTAATATTAAGTCCGTGAAGCAAATAAAAACCCAGTTAGTGATGGAATTCCCCTCCTACAGGAGAAGCCATGAAACATAACCTCTAGCTGTAAGAACAGACGTCAGTGTTAGCACAGTGCCTTGGAGATAATAATTGTTATTAATTCTTTTTCTCATCTTTCACTTGTCTTGTACATGATTACTTCACTAAAACAGGCTAATTCTGTCTTCTCACATGTGGGTCTCACTGCTTTCCTCCACTACCTCACACTGGAATAATTCCACTGCAAATATGGATTCATAAAGACAGAAGGAAGGATAGGCCCCCTGCTTCTGAACATCAGGCAATACTCATGAAACTGTTCTTCCCTTCAGCTTTAAGAGATATTTAATTTCTCTTCAGGAGTCAAAACCCTGTGTTTTGTTTCATTGCAGCTCCCACTGCAATGATGGGGCTTTCAGTCACATGTAATTCACCTCAAGGTGTGTTCTGCCACCAGGAGATTACAAGTCTTTTATTTTTCACAGTAACATGCCACCTGCTGCAAGATGGAATACTTCTCAGAATTTTTTTGAACGAAGCAAGGATATATTTTGAATTCATTTTAGCACTGGTTTAGCATTTCATATCCCATTTGGGGTTCAAATAAACTTAAAGAATGAATAGATTTTGCATAAATTTGTACACAAGGGTAAATTTAATGTGGTCTGTCTTTCAAATCAGCTTTGTTCCTGTATGATTCCTTTATTCAAAGAAGTCATTTCTCTTCATGCCTTTTTTGAGAATCCTCTCAGCTGATATCATTACCTGCCTCATAAGTGAGGATGTGCCTTTTTGACACTGACTTTGTTCATGCTCCCTTCATGTTCCATTTGTGTAAAAATGCATGCATTTATCTGCATATACATTTTATAACTTCAAAATTGCAAGCCAATCCCATAGCTCTCCTGCAAGTTTAAGAAAGATAAAACTAACATTCACAGAATCACAGAATGTTTTGGGTTGGAAGGGACCTTAAAGATTATCTAGTTCCAACCCCCCTGCCATGGGCAGAGACAGCTCTCACTAGATTGGTTTGCTCAGGGCCCCATCCAATCTAGCCTTGATCCCTTCCCAGGGATGGGGCATCCACAGCTTCCCTGGGCAGCCTTTTCTAGTAATTGCTCGTACTTTCTGCTTTCTGAGCCAACCTATTTCTCTGTGAAAGTGTCTCTGCCCTCTCAGAGAGCCCAGCGAACAGCAGGGACTCTGTGCCAATACATGAAGCTGTCTGATGAATCCACCACACCTTTGCTTGCTGGAACTAATGGCAATGCAGCAAACCTGGCAGTCAGAGCAGACAGATTCTCAGTTGCTTAATCTTGCCTCTGAAGCCAGAACAAAAATTCATAGAGATACAAATGATTTTTCTCTTGCCTGTGTTTCTGCCTGAGAATCCACACAGACTGTTCAGGTTTACCCAGGCACGTTCTGATATCAACAATATATAAATTGAGGCCAGATGGGGCCATCCTTTAGTCCAGCCTTTTCATACCACAAGTCATAGGGTTTTGCTGACTTATTGTATGCCTGATCTAGAGCAACATTTTGGAATTTTCAAATATACTTAGAGGAGGACTCCACTGTGACCTTCAGAAAACCTTTCCTATGGGTAATTGCTCACTCATTTAACTTCAGCTTCCACCTAGTGGATCCGTATGACTTGTGGTTTTTCAGCATAATGAAAACAATAGGAGTAACTGTCAAAAGAACCCCATTATGATATTATCTGAGATATTAAAAAGTGATGAACAAATCTCTCTAAAACATCATTCTTGGAAAATTGAGAGATTTTATCAGTTTGGCAGCTTTTAGTCCATATGCCATGTTGATATTGTGTGGTTGTATTTTGTTTAAAATGTCATGCAGTCTTAAGCCAACTTGCTTACTTAAGTCAGCTGTTACTATATCAACACTAGTCATTTTTTCATCCAAATATACAAAGCCATGAAAAAAATTAATTCAACTGCTTCACCAAATCTGTTTTCTATAAATCCACATTGATATTCAAAGATTGCATTAACTTCTGTCGTTCTGTGTTAACTGAGTGTATGCCACATGCATTCTTACTTTCCTGGGGATCAGTGCCAAGCTAAAACGCTTGTAAGTGCACAGGTCACAAACACTATTTCTCTTAATGCCAAGACATTTTAAAAGGCCCTAGATGTTTTAAGATCCACATTCCTTACGGACTAAACAAATAAGCTCAGCACAAACAAGCCAGAAAATTCCTGGGCTGGCTCCTTCAAACTCTCATGTGCTGTTTAGACAGACATGCTTAAATAAATGTTTAACTTTATTTACTTATTACATAATTAATTAACTAACCAATTAAAACTAATTAAAATGAACTAATTTAAAAAATTAATAATTATTTTATTATTTATTATTGGTAAATAAACAACCTATTATTTAGTTATCAACTTCATTTATTATAACTGCTGATTGATATTGTCACTTGTTGCTCTGTTGATATAAAAGTATTTTGGCATCAATTTGATAGCAATATTTTTTTTAAACAAAGAAGAATCATAATGTTTCTTGAACACTTCGCCTACTCTCCAATAACTGCCCAAGACTAAAGTTTAAATACAGCACAAGAATTTGATTGTTATTAAAGTTGGTATTATACCTGAGATGCTTCAAACCCAGCATGTTATTCATAAGTCTGAAGGTCATGGAGGGGTATTTGTGGCTTTGTGTTCCTTTTCAATCTTCGTAAATTTCTGGGGGTTAATGTGAGTATGCTTATTTGCATAACCATTATCCCTCTGTCACTTTCTCTTTTCTTTCTTTTTCTCTTTCTCCAGCTGATTTTTTAATTAGCTCTATTTTTCATTAGGATGTTGGCCATTTGGGAACCTTGGGAAGCGTTCTAAACTTCTCTCAATGATCATTTATGTCTTTTTTCCTTCATTGTCATAACTGATTTAGTGAATAACAATCTTTTGCTTTGCAGCACGTTTAGCGGTCAAGACATTTGCTACAGGACCTGTAATAAATGCACAAACACTTCTTCTGGAGCAGCCACTACAATTGAAGCAACCCCTTCTATAATCAGCTATGTTTTCTGCGTCAAGATGAAGCCTAATACAGATTTTTTTTTCTTCAAATTAGGAAAGTGAGAGACATACTTTAAAAATTTTAGGCATCACTTAGTACTGACAGCATAAAAAGAATTGAGTGCATGTCACTTAAATCAAAGGGTGATCACAACACTTTTCTTCCCACTATATGAATGATAATATTTTTTAAGGAGCTGCTACGTAGCGAGATATCAGCTATTGCTCTTGACAGTAATAGCTGAATCCTCAGCCCCTACCCTCATTTCTGGAAAACTGACTGTTTTTAACTAGGATTAATTTACTAGCTCTGGCTGAAATTTCGGTGCAGAGAAGTCAGTTCACAGTTTTTCTTTGTTAACCAAGTTGAGAGAAAGAGTTTGCCTCTTCTAATTGTGCTCCATGGTAAAGGTAATTACTTCATTAGGCAGGGTCCCTGTGTGCTTTGCAGAGCAGAGAGCTGGGTGGGATGTGTCTGCTCTCTCCACTGAAAATAGGAAAAACAGGAGATATCACTATCATCAGGGAAAAAAGCCCTGCTCTGGATGTAAAGTGTCAGTATGATGCCTTGGAGTGGCTACCTAAAACAGAGGTTAGACAGCATTAAGAGAATAGAAGTGGGCATTTACTGAAGGCCTTCAATAGGTACGCTTTGGGCAGTCAAAAGCCTCCCGGGGCTACACGCAAGAAGGACGACTCACGAATTTTTCATATAGCTGTAAGTTTGGTCCATTTACATATCAGGGGTTAATCCTCCAATTACAGTTTCGGGTAATGAAGTAATTTACTCCAAGTTTGCTCCCCCTCCCTTCCCTCCCAATTCACTGTTGTTTACATCTCTCGAGGCCTGAGGCAATAATGTGTCCTTAAGTTTCAGGCCTAGAGAGGAATTGTTTTCTATTAATAAAATGGGAGAACAGTAGCTAACACTCTATACAGAGTTTAGAGTTATACACTAAAGAATTGCAGGATTACAAATATATGAAAAGTATAAAAGCTGAAATCCTAAAGGTATCAAGTAAAACTGACAGAGGATCCTTTCATTTGATGAGCGTTGTAGGGTTTGAAAAGACCCCAAAATCTGTATCTTGATTTCCTATTATTGAGAGGTTTTGAGTGATTTTCTGTTTTCTGTATCTGAGTAAATCCACTAAATCTACTCTCCAGACACACACAGTACCTTTTACACAATGCTCTACTTGGTGGGGTTAAAATCTGTACTTGTTTTCATACCCATTACTTTCCTTCTGCTCAATTTGCTATCCAATGGTACAAGGCTGTGATTTTGCTTCCCGAGTAACTACTGAGCCTTTCCTTTGCTCAAAGGACGTTTTCTTTCCCAAATTCTTTTGTGTGTTGTTCTTTTCAATGCATTTCCTTGCTATCTGTAGTGCTCCTGCTTCAAAGCACAGAAGCCACACAAGTGAAAAAGCCCTGCTGTCAACTGTTGAAACCAAAGTTATCTTAATATTTCAGCTTCCCATATTGGTTTTTACCAGACAATAAAATCCCTCTTGTTCCTTTCACCTACTCTGACAAAGCAGGTTTTCATATAACACCCAGAGCAGAAAGTGGGTTACACTTGTCTTCCAAAATCCACAGCCCTGTAGGTGGATTCTTTCTAAAGAGTTTGATCTTTGTGGAGCACCACTAGGAGATGGTACAGTCTGTTCCTTACAGACTATTAGAGACAATAAATAACTCAAGGAGAGCTCAGAGCCTACAGCTAGACCAACGTTAACTATCCCATTGAAATTAGTGGGGCTGCTGACTGAAGGAATGTTTGCTTCCTTTGGCCAACCATGGTGACTTTAAATTGATGAAGTGTGGCTGCCTCTAGACCAATGTCTGCCCTGATATGTTCCTAGTCTCCATTTCCAGCTGGCTTCTTCTGATCCAGATCCTTGTAGTATGTTCCTCATGCCCTGTGCTACAATTGCTGCTTTGTTTATTTTTCCATCATTTCCTCTGTGCCCCATAATTTGAATTTTCCTGCTGGAGGCCTTGCTGTGATGGTCAGACATATCTTCCTCTCCTTGCCTTGTGCAAGGAGCCTGACCTGTAATGGAGCTGGGAGAGCCACATTACGTGACTGGGATGCAGAGGCGGGGCCACAGCGGACAAGAAGAACTGAAGAAAAATGACACATCTAAGATGTAACTCTTAAAATTGGACCTGGCAGGTAAATGTTTCACTCAGCAGCTGTGTATGCTCTGAAGAAAAGTTTGACACCTTGCAGTGCAGGAAGAGCTGAAGAGCACAAACCCCACATCTCTCATCTACTATGTTGTGGTGGTGGGAATAAGAGAGCTTGATGTGCAGGAATCAGTCATTGGGATGTTCCTGGGAGTAACTTTAGATGGCCAATCCAGCCTATTTTTTTGATAAAGAAAAAGTATTTTTTGCCTGCTTTCATGGTCAGCTTGGCAGCAACTGCCAGTATTGTCTCAAGAAACACATGGAGATTGAATCACAAATTTGCTGTGGATGAGTAATAACTTACTAATATCTAGCTCTTACATACTTTCTTTTTCTTTTTGGGTTGAAAGTGTTTTACAGAAATGGTCACTTAAATCCATTTACAGAGAAGAGGTCCCTGACACAGGGGAGTGAACTGACTTTTTGAGTTCACAAGCTGTCCCAGAGGATAGCCACATCTTTAGGCTCTCAGCCCAGCATCCTGCTCATGTTTCCCTCTCCCCTGCAGCTCATCTTTATTTCTGTGGCAATCTTAGCAGACATTTTTATGTTTTCCTGTACATTACCATAAGTACTGGGTTTTTTTTCATGCCTTTTCTTTATTGCTACCCATGGAATCCAATTAAAACAGAGTTGAATGCAACTTCTTGTGGCTTTCTGGATCATTGTCATCACTTCCCTGCATTCTCAAATGGGGAACTGAAGGAAATGGCTTTAGATGTCCTATTCTTATCAGCTATTGAAAAATGCCAGGAGCACCACTGAGCTGTCTACAGTAACAGGCTTCTTACACCAGCCCACATACAGGAAAATTTTCAGTTTCTCTAAGAGAAAGAGATTTCTCTAAGAGTATAGCTGTTTAAAGCAAATATCTCAGCTGGCATGAAACTAACCCGGCCAGTGTGAAATGACATTTTACAAATGAAGTAACTGCAGTGATAACTGGTTTCAGATTTCATCTGAAAGTCTTAATTTTCCTAAAACTCAAGGTTGATGCAGATGGACAGATAAAATAAAAACCTTCCCTCATATAAACAAGAAATCTGTTCTTAATGTAGGTGTGTTTGTATTTTACCAGCACTTGGATTTTAAAAAATGGTCAGTACTTCATTAATAGAGCATTAAAACTCATGCCATTGCCCCTGACATAGGCAAGGCATAGTAAGAAAAGCATTTTATTTCCTTAATGAAGCCACTTTTCAGGTAGAACTCTCCTGTTGTAACTAGTGAATCACAGTTTAAGATAAGAAGTGAAAAATAAGGAGATTGTAGGTGTATAGCTGGATAATTTCTCTGATTTGAGTGGAAATTGGCCAAACTAACTTGCCTTGCCTTCTTTGTTGTGCTATGCAATGCTGTGATATGCTGTGCTATGCTTGTTTCTCAACATCACAAAACCTTCTGGCGGTGAATTTTTTAATGCGACTTATGTGTAGTATGCTTTTGCTGTTCCGTTCTGCTGAAGATTTTCAGGTAGATGTTTAATTTCAAATGCCTAGAGAAGATGTATCAATATGCATAGGTGTGGCTTTTTTAGAGGAGACAGGGTCAAAGAAATGTGCTCTGTCCTGGGAGCAGTAGGCAGGGAGGCTGGGGACTTTCTGGTTTCCATGCAAGTTCACCTCAGTGTTCAGTGCTGTTTTCCAGGAAAGCCTGGCAACTTTTCACCCCTGAGAAGTTGTTATTCTTGCCTTAGTGACTTTTTCAGTGCTGAAGACATGAATTGTCAGCATGTAGAAGTAGGTGCAGGCTGCAGTGTGCCTTGGAGACCTGTGTGGGATCTTGATTTACGATTTATTGCTTGGGAACCTTGGGAGACGTACTGTGCAAGAATAAAAGTAATTTGGATTTGTCTCCTAGGGCTAGCATGGCTGAGGATATCTTGGATGTGTAGATTGTGTGCTAACTGGGATTTTCCAAGTCCTGAAAGACTTGCATCAAGTGCATTATCTGCTTAACATGCTTACTAGCAATATTGCTGACATTATTTGTATTATCTCACAGTGCAACAAGGAGATAACAAAGCTGTGGAAGCCAATGACCAGACCACAGATTTCAGGGAATGGAATCTTCTAACCAACCACAGAAAATTAGGTGATGTGGGGCCCTGGACCCTTTCTTGTTTTTAGAAAGTAAATTTTTCATTCCTTGAAGTACAATGTGATCACATTGAGTTCCTGGAGAATTGAGAGTGAAATATATTTTAACTTTGGCAAGGAATTTACAATGGATATCACATGGTTTTCACCACAGAAACTGCAAAAAATGAACTGGATCGAGCAAAACAATGAATGATTATCCTTTAAATTTCAATGTGAAAATACTTTACGTGTATCGAACAATTTTGCTACTTGGAGGGAGGTAAACAACCGCTTAAAGAAGTGTTAGAAACCAAAAATGCAGAAAAGCAGTCATGCCATTCTTACTGGTACAAGTGCTACATTTCCAGTGCATGGGAGGACTGGACAATTTGGAACACACTCTTTGTCTGTGAAAGAGCATATATGGAAACATGCCTCAGAGAGTAAAGTTTCAAGGAGTAAACTTAGCTTACTTCAAAAAATTCACATTTCCAATTACTACAGTGGGTTCAAACCTCAGAGCTGAAAATATTTCACATGCCGTGCTCAGAATCATTTCCTCTGAAAGATGAAAGGCAATGTTCAGGTTTGAGAAATTTCTTGAATTAGCTTAAATATTTTTGAAAGCTGAAATGATGAAAGGCTCTGCAGCAGTTAGATCAAACTCAGTCTTTTTGAAAAAACTCAGCATCTACTGTTCAATGACAGAGCCAGATAGCAGAAATGGAAATGTTCTGCTGGGATGGATTAGTCTATCAGGTTGTCTTCTTGTCCATAGCAGAGCTTTCTAAGTGTTTTTGTCCATCTGTGTATTCAGTATTATGAGAGAAAGATCTTGCATGAATTCCTCTGACATGCTCTTCCAGTGTAATGAGTTTTCTAATTAGTTAATAGTTGCTAATAGTCAGGCTCCATTTTTCTTTCAAATTCCATATGAAGATAATCCTAACTTTATGGCCTGCAGCCCAAACATAATCAGAATTTCAGGGCTATTAATAGAGCTGGTCAAAATGCAGAATTACCTCCCATGGGACTATTTCTCACTGTAGTATTTGTTTTTGTTCTCAGCTTGGAACTGCAGAAATTTTGAACATCCCTTATTATACAGAACATAATAGATTTAAATAATTCTGCATGGTTTTGAAACATCTCTTTTTTTCTGTAAATCACATGATTTTAATGTTTTAATGAAATGGTGCTATATTCTGAATGAAAAAAAAATCAAGGACTGTGTAATATCAAGAGGTGCAACTGTTTACAGTAATGATGTCTTCCAGCATTTTCCTCTATGTTGAAAACATTTAATCCTAGCACAGAATATGGTGCTAAATGAATGTGATTGCCAACAAATTTTGTTGCTTCAAAATATTTATTTTCTGGGAGAAGCCTGTCCCATGAGGTTTTGACCAGAACTTAACAGAATTAGGATTCAGACCTCTCCACTAAGCAAAGTGAGTGTAACCTGGTAGGCCAAAGAACCATTATCCATTCTTCTTCATCAGAAATTGTGAATCTGAAGATACTTCAGAAGCACTGATTCTGCACATATTTTTCTGTCTGTATCTCTGAATCTGTCTTTAGTCATAGCAGAATATTGAAACTAGCTCTGATTCCTCCCTGGCTTATGCTGCTGGCAGTGACTAATAACTTAAATTGATACTGTTGTAAACAGAAGTGATCGGTGAAGTGAGGTCTGGGTTCTGAAAGCCAGAAGCCAAGTTAAGGACGCATAGGTCTGATATCTACATCTGTGAAAGACTGTTGGGGATGATGGAAGTGTAAGAGTCCATTTCAGATGAAAGAAAAACCCTGTTACATTGAAATTCTGTGTTTATATATTCTAGTGTGTATATAAATATATACTATCTTTTTTTTTCTCAGATATCTTCTGATATGTTGAAAGCACATAGTTCATACCTTTTCCCTAAATTCCAGTAGGTTAAACTATCTGCTAACATTGTCTCTAGAGTGTCTGATTGGTTAAAGACTGGTTGGTCCAAATGGGTGACCAAAGGGAGAATCATTTCCAGTTCAGCACCTAGCATATTAGTCAGCATTTTAAAATCTAGGAGGAAATATGGGATGAGCAGAATGAATGCCACCTATCTCACAGCTTTGCTTTTCTGCTGTCTGAGAGCTACACACTGATGGTCGATGTAACAGCTCAGAAGCTGTATAACCTGTCTATGAAGTGATAGAAACAGCATCAGTGTTCAGGTACTGATACACTATCTTTAAAGATTCTAAAAATCTCAAAGAAAATTATCAGTAGTGATAACCTCACTGGCCTAATAATATTTCTGTAGTTATGCTCATATTGAAGGGAAAAGGGAATACTCACAGTCATTCCTCTGAGGAGAGAACCAAGTCTGTCTCCCGCTGCATCCAGTAACATTTTCACAATGGCTGTTAGTAAGACCAGAATTGACACCCATAGTCATTTGTATGGAAAACATCTACCTGTGAGGCCAGGCTGACATACTGCATAATAAATTCTCCAAGTCCCCTTTTAATTAATGGGTCCTACATTCATATGGAGGTAATTGCATGTAACACATTATTTGTGTTCCATCAAATTAGATGGAGCCATTTCCATCTGAAAGCAGGTTCCAAACATCTGCTTCTAGAGAGCATTATTATTGTTTGTTTGCACAGGACTAACCATTTGCCAGCTGCTTTACCAGCAGAGAGGAGCCAGGTCCTGGCTTCAAAAAGTTGCAAACTGAATAGACTGCTTGAGCACTGAGGGAGAGGAAGGGGAATGAAGGAGAGCAGTGCTGTTGAGACAAAGAGTTTCCCTTGATCCCATCAGAGCTCTGACTTTTGCAGTCCTAGATAAGGACCTCATTCATTGAATATATACAACCCCTACACAGGCTGAAGAATTCTCATCCTCATCCAAATTTAGTCACTTGAAGGAGAATCTTAGAATGTTTGGTCTCCTCTAATTACTGGAGAGAGATAGGCACTTGCAAGAGATGATCCATCCTATCCTGAAGAAAGGCAGGAAGGATAAGTTCAGGTTCCTTCAGGTTCTCTCTCCACTAGCATAGCAGGATCCTAACAGCTTAAATTAATCTCCCAGCTTTCATATGGCTGACACTGGATGAAACAAGCCCTACTCTGAAACCTCATCCTGTGAGCAGTCCTCTTGCTCAGTCCAGCTGCTGCTGTGTGTGTTTAAATTACTCCAAATCAAAGGCTAGAAGTGATCATGTTGGGAATGGCCAGCAGATCCCATCCCAGCACACCCCACTTGTGTTGTTGATACTCTGTTCATTGTCTGTGCACACGCTCTACGTGGTGCTCCTATGCTCAGCCTGGCCAGACAGGGTGGTCCTGGGTTCCATTTGCACTGTGCTTCCAGCAGTTTGGATCTCTGGCACCTCCTATGTTGCCATGGGCAGCTGCCTCTGACACTTCTGTTGTGTGAGCTTCTCCTTGGGCATGAATGTTTAGTGGAAGTGTGCCTCTGGCACCCACTGGCATCCACAGAGGAGGCACAGCTCGCACTGCACAGGAACATATGGCAGAAAACATCACATGGAGATGTGATCAGAATAAACACATTTGGGACAAAACAGATATGAAATCATCATGTCAGAGTGCAACCGTACTCCAGTGGGAAAGAGGATTTTGGATGGAACACAGAATAGGCTCCTAAGTAAAAAACATTAATGAAATAATATGCATCTCTTGAGTAGGCAGGTAGCCATGCCTGCAGGGGCTGCTTGGATGTGTGCTTTTGTCAAGTTTGCAGATGACAACAAACTGGGGGACCTGTTGGTTCACTGGTAGGTAAAGGTGTAACTTGGACCTAGGCAGGCTGGAGGAATGGACTGACAGATACTTCATGAAATTCACCACGAAATAGTTCCAAATCCACCCCATGGATGAATAAACCCCACACAACAACACAGGCTGGGGGCAAGTGCCTGGGGAGCAGCTTGTGAGGGAGGTCCTGGAGGTTCTGATAGTCAATACGAGGGACATGGGTCAGCAGCAAGTCCCAGCAACACCTCTGGCCAAGAGCAGCCTGGGCTGTATGAAAAGGGACAGAGTGAGAGGTCGAGTGGAGTCATTATGCCCCTCCACTCACTAGCTGTCAGACCACATCTGCACATCCACTACAGGACAGACACTACTAAACCAGTTGTTCTTCCGGAGAGGCCCCTAAGGTGATGGGGCTGGAGCACTGACCCTATGAGGAGAGGCTGGGAGAGCCAGGCTTGTTCAGTCTGAGGTAGAGATGGCTTTGGGGAGGGGATGAACCTTACAGGACACCCCTGGGGAGGGGCATCACAGAGGGGATGGCACAGAGTGGAAGGATGTGTTCCCATGAGGACAGTCAGTCAGGATGCCCAGAGAGGCTGTCCAGTCTCTGTCCTTGAATGATTTCAAGACTCCACTGGTTGAAGCCCTGAGCAGACTGATCTGACTTCAGAGCGGACCAACTGGACGCAGGAGGCTGGACCAGAGGCTGACCAGCTGGAGCTGTGACCATGTTATGTCTGACTTGATGGCCTTGAGTGACTGCTGCACAGAGCCGTGATCTGTCCCCATGAGACACCAGCACACTGGGCAGGCTGTCCACCCTGGCCCATGTGTGTCTGACTGAGACTCAGGAGGTTTGTGGGACACCAGGGGACTGAAATCCATGTGCACTGTGCAGGTATGTGCTGGTAAAGGACAGCTTCACAACTGTTGAAGGAGGTTGACCTTGGTTGGGACAATTAAACTTTTGAATAGTTGAAGCCAAACTGAATAATACCAAATACCTTGACGGGAAGCCTTTGTTCTGCCACCCCAGCTTTCTCCCTGAGAAGCTGCAGAGATGTTCTAGCTCCATTCCTGGGTAACACCACAGCTGGTGAGAAGGAAATCAAACCTTTCAAAGTTTGATAATTCTGTTTTTCCTAATATGCTGACCACTACACTAGGGAAGTTTAGAGACATGACGTGTCCCAGGTTGAGGGTGATTACAAAAATCTGCTGTTACTAGCCCGTCAGCACATGCCCTGCATTGACTGTGGCTGCCTGTAGCATCTCTTCTGCAGATTGCCACGAGACATGCTGGCCAGGGCAGCGCTGTCACCTTTCTATCAGGGCACCTTTCTGCTAAAAGGTCAATTTCACTTCTATATCCTTTGCTTCTATGTCCATGTCTGTAGGGAGCCTGAGGAAGGAGATTTGACCTTTAAGGATCCTTGCTGTGCAAGGGATAGGCACAGTCTTTTTCTAAAGTGTGAAAAGCCAGGAGAGTTTCGATTTTCTTTACAGGAACAGCTCGATAATAATTTGCTGTATTTATTCAAATACAAAAGACCATTTCCCTCGCATCTTGGCTGACATATACCTTGGCAGTTTTCTTGAGTCTGTTACTACAGTACATGGCAAATACCAAACAGGTATTTGCAGGACAGGAGCAGTGAAGGACCAGCACATTGTGCTTTGAAGTCTAGTTTTTTGCAAGGACTGATGCTGCTCCTTTCTGAAGTCAAATCATGGAGTTGGTTGCAGAAGTATCCATGCATTAGTGACAAAAGGCATTTTTGAATTGGAGTTTGAAACCATTTTGAAGTTCAGTGTAACACCCAGAGAGACCCTGCAAGATCTGCCTGAGAAAGACCTTTAATTCCTGGGTCCATTATTCTCTAGACAATACTGGGAGGTGGGCATTTTCCTGGCTCATGTGAAGAGGGCTCAGCAGTTGCACATTGCTACCATGTCAGATAGCAGGACAAAGGGAAAGTTACACAGCCTGCAGACAAGAAATATAGGGGTTTTTTTGAATTCTTTATTCTGGAAATGTAACATGTAATGAAAATTGATGCTACTGCTTTGGTATGAAAAGATGCAAACCCAGCTTGTTGTGAAGAGTATCTGTGACAACTGAGTGATGAGTTAAGGTGATGGTGGGTAAAGGTGATTCTTGTATGAGACTGTCCAATCACTTTTTTTGTGTACCCTTTCTCCATCAATTGTATTTTTTTTAATACTAATAGCCTCTAGTATCTTTGGCTCTTTGCTTTGTTTTGTTTTCTATGGAGCCCAGCCGAGCACATTTTGCTCCAATGTCCTAAACCAGTGATTACTATTAATGCTGCTGTAACTCAGAACACAATCTCATATCTGTACACATTTTAGGACAAGAGGAAATAGCCTCAAGTTTCATCAGGGAGAGTTTAGATTGGATATTAGGAAAAATTTCTTCACTGGAAGGTTGGTCAATCATTAGAATAGGCTGCTCAGGGAAGTGGTGGAATCACTGTCCCTGGAAGTATTCAAAAGATGTGAGGATGTGGTTCTAAAGGACATGGTTTAGTGGTGGACATGGAAGTCTTAGGTTAATGGTTGAACTTGATGGTCTTAGAGGTCTATTCCAGCATTAATGATTCTATGATGCTACGGTTTGACTTTATTATTGCTTTTCAGTATTAAACACAGTAGAACCTACTGTTAGCTCACTGATATATTACAGAAAACAATCAAACTCAAATAGTGAAATGTATCAAAACTCATGTGGAAGAAAAATCTCAATGTGGAGGGTTTGTCTCTGTCTAAACGAAACTGGCAGCCATTTTTCTGTTGAAACATCTCATGGGAATGGACATATTTCATTGAACTGCCTCACTTCCCGGTGCCACTTTCAGAATGCAATCTAAAACCAATCAAAAATGTTTTGAGCAGGTTCTCATGAAATATTAGAGGTATGTACAGTGGAACCTGGGTTAAAAACTCAGGTGCTAGCCACCACTGAAAAGGTCTGGCCTTATGCAGAACTGAAATAGGAGACCTCATACACTGTCCTAACAGAGACAGGTTTGTCTAATTCCATGATGGGAAATGGTCTTCCAGGTCAGGCAGTGAAATGGAGGCAAAGTGCTGTGCACAGTGACAAACAATGGCTTTGTTTGTCCTGCTGTGTCCCAGAGGCAAATGGAAACCCTCTGTGGACTGACTGAAATTAAGTGAGAAGATATTTCAGATTTTAAGAGATTCCTGTCTATACTTAAATAAAATGTAAGGCATCAAGTGAAATAAAGAGTGCTGGAGAAATAGCACTGGACTCCTACTTCAAGGCAAAATGCATTTGCCAGCTCAGGCTGGAGCTGAGATTTTCTCCCTGTGACACAGCTTGACATAAAAGTCCAGGTGCATTATGAGGTGTGTTTTTACTCCTCCAGATGCCAGAAGCAGGCAGCTGAACCAGACGAACCCTTGGTCCTTTTTGGTACAGCTATTTACATGCAAGCATATGATTTGAAAAACAATGTGTTGTGTCTTTAAGGCTCCCTAGTAAATGAAATAATTTGCTGTTCATGATATATTTTTGTATTTTGTTGGAAGGGTGCTTTTTGCCAAATGATAAGTGTGCAAATGCTAACAGTTCTGTTTTTGTAAGTGTCCCTGCTATAATAAATCTATGATTAAGAAGTTGCTAAATTATTTTAATGTTTATTTATGCTTTCTATTAATCATCTCTATTTCATCTGTATTTCCAGTCCATTTTGTCATACGTTCAAACTAATCCTAGATTACATAATTTGCACACACAACTTCAGTTATTATCTTCTTTTTTTGGTGACTCACTATATCCTTTCAATGGCCACATAAATTGAATTCTGTACGCTTGTAAATAATTGTTCCCAGTGGAAGTTGTTTGTTGAAATTCTGAATCAGCAGGGACCGTAAATTTATTTCTGACCTTAAAATCAATGAAGCACCTCACATGTAGCTGGCATTTCATCAGCTATTGCTGACCTTCTGTCCTTTGTGCAGGCTCTTCTAGCTGTGCTCTGCTTGAGCTATTCTGGATTTCTGCTGCCACTCAAATGCAGGCTTAAAATAGAATGACTGTGGTTCTCTCTCAGTACTCCTCGCTGCCTCTGATGAGATACCAAACCAGCCAAAGCTTTGAATTTGCGTAGGCATTTCCATAATGTAAACACTGCATGAAAACCAGCCAGCACTTACCAACTAAAATGAGTGACCAATTCCCTTTGTGCAGGTTTCCTTTCATTTTGTTTCACTGAGGCATTTTTTTTTCAGTGTTTCTTCCTCAAAAGATAGTGCTAATAACACCAAGGTTGTGTGTTTTATCCCAGTATGGACCATTCACTTGAGAGTTGGACTCAATGATCCTTGTGGGTCCCTTCCAACTCAGAGTACTGTCTGATTCTGTAACTCTGTAATTTGACCAGATGCTAAAAGTCTAGGCCTCTCCTTCTCCTCACCTTCCACCTGCAGCTGAGCTACAGCCAAGCCATCCACAGCTGCTCTCTTACTTATCTGGGGAAAAAGCATGGGAACTCTGATTACCTACTCACTGACATGGAGGTTTTCAGGGCAGCACTGTGTCAAGCACAATAAAATGCTATGACGTCGCAATAATAAATTGCAATGATTTAATCATAGTGAATTTAAATTCAGTAGCCTATCCTACCTATTAGTTTTGGTTTTTTTATATTCTTGGGGCCAGTTCCAGAGATCTTTCAAAATAGCTGTAACTTTTGATGGAATGCAGGTCACAGTTTTAAGTGCTGGTGTTCCAAATGACATTAAGAAGGTGCTGATTGTCAATCTTTTTCTTGTCTGAGTGGAACAGAAGAAATATGTCACTATCTTTGTCAGACCTGCTATTTTTTGTAGCTCCTTGAAAATGTTTCTGCACCACCACTATGAAGCCTACCAGCACTTACTAAAAACTTGCATGATGAGAGGTAGAAATGTATTTTGTATTTTTTTTCTTTCCTTAGTAATTTTGGAACAAAACACTTCAGCTTTCCTTCTGCCCAACTTCTAGATGCTGTAAGATTTATTATAAAGCCAACTGATGCTGACACCTTTTTCATTCAGCTTTTACAAGTAGAAAGGTTACATTTGCATGAAAGTACATTTGCATTTTCTTATTTACAGAACAAATATAACTATATATGAAGGAGAAATAGAAATGCCTTGTTGGTTATTAACCTCTTCTATAGGTGATATTTGAGGCTTTACTAAACATTGTGTTGTTTCCGACTTTTAAAACTAAGGTTCTGTGGAACACTTGAAAAACACAAAGGTAGAATGCAGAAACATGGGTGGAGGCATACCCAACAGCAGAGTAAGAGTAAGAAAACACTGGTTTTTCACATTTTGTAAATCATTATTTGCCTTTTTGTCTGCAGGATTCTGGATCTGACCCTTAAATCTCAGGAGTGGAGCTCCAGCATGGAATTCAGTTGACTATATTTTTGCACCCATTGCTGATTTAGGTGCTGTGAGGTATCCAAGAGAGTTTCATGGGCCCGGTGGAATTACAGAGGACCTGTGAAAGACACTTCTCTGCTGGGATTGCTGCTGGAGATGGGAAAATTAAGAGCAGCTCAAGATGCTTTTCTGTGGAGCCACGCCCTGACGATACAGTCAGTGCAGCTCAGGTAGCCATACATGTCCCTCTCTGATTTATGGTGAGTTGAATATCTCTCTGGGTTCTGTGAGCGACTTGATTGTACCTCCACTGACAACAAAGGCAGCAGAGATACCGAGTGCGCATGTACACTTCTAAATTTAGCCATGTTAGTCTTTGAGTTGAATCCTACCTGAAGATTTCAAAACACAGCTGTGCCAGAGCTGGTACACCGAAATTTCTGTTGTCAGTTTTTATCAGCCAGCACTAGAATGTCTTTCTCTGATGTATGATTTTATCCAGAGGAGCAGGTGAAAAATGTACCGTGGGTGTCTACTAACTGTTGTCAATTCCTCAATTGTTCTCAGCAGGGATATGACTGCTGTTGATAGCCCTTTATTCTGGGGATCCACAGCTAATAGTCTTTCTTCTTCCTCTCTCTCTTCCCCCTGCCCTTTTCTCTCAACACAGAATTACAGAATCATAAAAACACATTGGTTAGAAAAGACCTTTAAGATCATTGAGTCCAGCATTACCCCAGCACTGCCAAGTCCACCACTGAAACATGTCCCTGAGCACCACACCTAAATGTCTTTTAAATATCTCCTGGGATGGTGACTTCCCTGGACAACCTGTTCCAGTGCTTGTCAGCCCTTTTGGTGTAGAAAATTTCCCTAGTATCTAATATAGACTTCCCCTGGTGCAACCTGAGGCTGTTTCCTCTTGTCCCTGTCACTTGTTACCTGGCAGAAGAGGCCGACCCCCCCCCCCACAGCTGCAGCCTCCTTTCAGGCAGCTGTAGAGTGATGAGGTCCCCCCTGAGCCTCCTTTTCTCCAGGCTGAACACCCCCAGCTCCCTCAGCTGCTCCTCACAGGACTTGTGCTCCAGACCCTTCCCCAGCTCTGCTGCCCTTCTCTGGACACGCTCCAGCCCCTCAGTGTCTTTCTGGCAGTGAGGGGCCCAGAACTGAGCACAGGATTGGAGGTGTGGCCTCAGCAGTGCCCAGCACAGGGGGACAGTCACTGCCCTGCTCCTGCTGGCCACGCCATTGCTGGTCCAGGCCAGGATGCCATCGGCCTTCTTGGCCACCTGGGCACAGCTGGCTCATGTTCAGCTGCTGTTGACCACCACCCCCAGGTCCTTCCCAGCCACTCTGCCCCCAGCCTGTGGCACTGCCTGGGGTTGTTGTAAGCCAGGAGCAGGATCCACCACTTGTCCTTAATGAACCTCATACAGTTGGTCCTGGCCCTTTGATGCAGCCTGTCCAGATCTCTCTGCAGAGCTTTCCTGCCCTCCAGCAGATCAACACTCCTACCCAACTTGGTATCACCTGCAAACTGACTGAGGGGGTTCTTGATACCCTTGTCCAGATCATTGATGGATAAAACCAGAAATTCTTCTATTCAGCAGCTTGTTTCATGGAGCTTTTTGTTTGCAAGGTCTGAAGATGCTCTTGATGTCCTGGGAAGCATTTCAAGATATTAAATAGAACTGGCTCCACTATTGAGTGTGGGGAAGACCACTTGTGATACATCCTGCTCTTCTTTGACTCTGTTACACCCTCTTTGTCATATACATATATGTATACATATATATCATATAGATACTATTTTTTGAAAATTACAATATGCATTAATAATTATCAAGTTTTCTTATTGATGTGGACTACTGTTTACCACCCCAAGCAGAGTGGAATTATAATGTCTTAACAGTGTCTTAAAATACCATTGGGCTGCCAGGGAAAGATGCTTGCTGAAAAAGACCAGGTTTGCTAAAGAAAAGTGCATTGCAACATCTGACAGAGATCTGTGGGGACTACTACTCCACATCCATTTTACTACAAGACTCTTATTTCAAAATATGCACTGATCAGAGGAGCACTAGGACAGATGGAGAAGAAAGGTTAGAAAAGCCTTGGATATTAATTGTACTGCTGTAGACACAGCCTCCTACCTGGTAATATTGCTCTTGGTCTAAATGTGTCTTTCAGCTTAGTGGCTCTTTTATTTAGCAGCTCATTCCATGGAGCTTTGTTCTGAAGGTCTAAGCATGCTGTTGATGTCCTGGGCAGCACTTTCTCTGCTTCAGAGGCTCTAATGTGAAAGGTATGGTACAGGCTATTCCATAGATTGTAACAGCTGTTGTGCTGGCTCACATAGGCACAGCACTGTATCTAATAGTCCCAAGAACTGCTTATTTGGTAAAGGGAACTAAACACAAATGTGTTAGATCTCCCTGCATCATCATTACAGAACACTCTGGCATCAAAAAGTTGATTGCAACAAATGAGAATAGGACCAAATACTACGTTTTATGCATCTATTCTCTGACAGATTTCTTTTGCCTTTGTGGAAAATAGTTTCCCTTGAATGTCATCTCGGCACATAAATATTGTGGATTTCATGGGGATTAATGAAGGTTTGATTCATTTCTATATAATTCAATTTCTTCCCAGCTGCTAATGGGAGGAGGGAACTGTGTTTGTGTACATAGACTCTGCTCAGCATATGGTCCATAGCTAGCAGCAGAACACATCACCCAGCTGTTGTATCCTCCAGGACTGCTCCAACAGATTCTTCAGAGTCGATTTTCCATAAAGCTCACCCATAAAGGCGTGAAAAACCTGTCCATTTGCAAGGGACCAAGCAGCAGATAGCAACATTTTAAAAAATTAAGTCTTTGTAATATAACATACAAGTAGTTGCTTGTCAGTACCCTCTCTTTACCCTGGTGTGAATGTGGAGAAACTCTGTTGATGCAGTAGCATCTATTTTTTACCTTTCTCCTGTTTATGGATGGCAGGAAGAATTGTGTGTTTATTGCTGGATTTGGGACTTGAAAAACAGGATCCTTAGTCCACTGTCAGCCGCAGGAAAAAATTATTTTATTCCTCCCCTCCTTGTCCAGTGTAATCCAATTTTGACCTCTGTGAGAGGGGAGAGCACAGATCAGTTTTCCAGTGTCATCCCCTTTTCCCAGCTCACGATAACAGCTACCACTAAGCAGGATGCCTGTTTCTCTTCTGCATGCCCGTAGCAGCTGAAAAACAAAGTGAAGACAGTTACTCCTGTGTTACTTTACTCCTGTGTCACTGCCTGGGCATTGCTTCATGACCAGGCAGTAACACAGGTCACAGTCGCTACAGATCAGATTCAAAGTGGTGATCTGAATTAATATTTTCTTTCCCAGTATATTCCATCCATGTTCCAGCAAATGATATTACATGTCATTTATAAGTTCAGCAAAAGAAGTTTGCCCTTCTTATTTACAACACTTTTAATGGTCACTAGGGGTTGGGTAAATCTTCTGGCATCCCGTGTTCTGCAGCTGCCTATTATGACTAACACAAGTTTGGTATGGCTCTTGCTGGCTTCCTTTGTGCATTACTTTGTTTAAATTGGAGAGTTATGTTACTTCTTATTGGCATATGTTTACATCTTCAGAACACCATACGCTGTCTGAGACTAATCCAATTTATTCCTTGTTGACAGGAATATAGGAGGGACTGTCACTTGCTAGGCTCAGTATGAAATGTGATTTCATGCTGACTCTCCCTCGAAAATGAAAAGCCAACCAAGTGTTACAGAATGGAGATATTTTAAAGATCATGACAGCTGGGAAAGTTTTGCATCTTGCTCAGCCTCTTCCAGATTTTGATGGTTTTGTTGTCTTTACAGTCTTAGTACAGCCTTGTTGGCTTATGAATCTTGTTGGATTTAACTTTATAGGATCTAACGTTTGCAAGCTTGGAGAGCCATGCTTCAGTAATTGTTTTAATTGAAGGAGATTCAGCATGTTGTGACACTGAAGTAGACTTTTCATGGATCAAAATTTAGGTCAGTATGTAAGTGGAAACTTAACTTGAAATATTCCCCCTTATTACCAAAATAGGTTTGTCTACCTGCTAGATACAGTGACGCCCTTCCTTAGGAAGGGGAATTTCTAGATGAACATCTCTTGCATGGTTCTTGCTTCCTTCTGGAGTTCAAAGCCATTCTGTGGGACAAATCTGCATGCAAACCTGTGCTGGGAGCTGCTTAGGCAGGAACTTACATGAGGAGTGAGGTCTCAGGTTATTGTCAGTGCTGGTGAAGTTCATCTGTGCAGACACCTCCAGAGTGGGCACCTCTGTCAAAGCTGGTCATTCTCTGCTCTCAGGATAGTCAGTGTAGACACACAGACTTTTCTGAGGACTTCCTAAGGGAAGGAACTGCCCTGGAGATCTAATGGGAATAAAGTGCCTCTGCCTTGCATCTGATTTGTAGAGGAGTTTTGGTGGGAGATAGATGCTCTCCTAGTACATGCCAGGAAGTTGCACTTGAGCATCGAGGGTGTGCTATTCTGCAAAATAGAAAATTAAATGCCTCCAGGAGCCTTATAAATTTATTTATTCCTAATTTCTTTGCAGTCTAAGGTGCAGAGATCACTGTGCTGGGCTTTGTTGGACTGTGTCCTATGTTTTATATGGATTTAAATAATGATACATGTACACCATCAGTAGACTCTCTTTGTGGTTTTGTCCAGAGCTTTGCTCTTCTATTTGTCCAAAACCATGTTGAATTATGCCTGAGAATATTGCCTGGAGTAATGAATTTGTACTCTCTGTGAGGAAATCAACATACAGGTGAATCGCAGGGTGGCTGAGCCTGGAAGGTGCCTTAGGAGATTGCCTGGTCCAATCTGTTGCTGAAAACAAGTTCCCCAGGACCATTTTCAATCCAGAGACTAAATAAACTCCTTGGGCAACCTATGCCATCTTCTGTTTCCCATCTTCAGGGTAAAAAAAAATGCTTTCTTAAGTACAGTGTCCTGTATTTCATTTTGGGGCTATTGCCTCCTGTTCTCTCTCTGGGCACTACTGAGAAAATGCTGTCTCCATCTTCATTACATCCTCTCATTTCTTTTCATTTCCTGGGTGTTGTTGGAATAGATACAAGAAAGCTGAAATGTTTTATCCTGTGGCATGTTACTAAGACATCTGAAATTCTGTATAAGGAGTTTTAGTAGAGAATTAGAACAGATTTTCCCCCCCTCTATTTTCAGTCCAAGAGCAGGAATTACAAGAAACCTCATAAAAAAAGCAGTTTGGTGGGGTTTCTGTGACAACACTGAGAATGAATAAAACCAGAGGTGTTTAGGAGAGAATTTGTAGCTTTTGAAGACTTCTTCTCATATCTGAACTCAGCCTAAATTATCTTCCTGTTTTTTTCTAATACCTAAGTATAGGCAAGAGATTATTTCCCACCAGGAGTTCCATGTTAGGATAGAAAGGGATGTAATGATTCCTTTTATTTTCTAGCATCTTATAGGACTGTCAGTTCACATCTAAATTGAGAAAATAGCTCTCAAAGAGGAAACTGGTGCTACTGCCAATTTTTAATCCACCAGTGCAACAAGCCAACAAAAGCTTTGCATAAAAATTCTTCTCATATTTACATTTATTGAATTGAATATATCCAACCACTGGCATACCAGATCCTTTCCTAGAAGCCTTTATAAAAGGAAATCAGTTTAATTGCATTAGAACAAGGCTGGATTTATTTGCAATCTGAAGAGTTTGGGTAACTGGAGACTAATTTTTCTTGAAATAGTTAATTTAGCAATAATTTCTGATATTCCACTTTGTACATGGTTGGAGAGAGTGTGTTAGAGTGCTTTGGACCATAGAGAGCAACAACTTCCGACATACAAGAGAATGAAAAGTGCACCCATTGGAATATAAAATCATTCTCTGTGTGGAAGCATACTTGGCCCATAATTTGTGGAAATATCAGTATGTTACTATGTGTTATGTGAGGTTATATTACCCCTTCCATTTAAGGAATGTTTCTTGCTTTCAAAGTGCAAATACAAATTACAGAGCTTTGAAACCATGATTGTACCAGTCTTGACAGTGGCCTAACAAAGGCACTGAGACAAAAAGTCGGAGTCCCTTGACCTTTATAAACATTTCAGATTGTGACACAGCTAGTATGATTTGTTTTGTTTCAGAAGACCATAGTTCACCAGCTCCCCTCTGACTGTGGATACACTATGTGTACAAGGAAAATGTGCCTTTCCAGTGTTTTCAGGCTAAAGCCAGTCCTGCATATTGCTGTAGAATGATCAAAACTGTTTGGTACATTGAAAATCTCGGAATTACATTTCTGTGAAGTGCATAATCTCCCTTCATTTACTGATAATTGCTTCCTGATTTAATGCCAAAGGTCACTTAAAGATGGACCAAATCCCAATATGTACCCTCAATCTGAAGTCACCCCATAAGAGATTCTACTTCAGTGAATTTAGGCATTTTGTTTCCTGTAACAGGGTTTGAAAATCAGGTGGGAATTTGACCAACATCATGAAATACAGTGCATCCTATCATGCAAAGGGTTTATGGATGAAATCAGACCTATATTTTGAAGAAATGATGAAGTTAGGGTTTAAATAGTTTGATCCACCAAAAGGGGAAGATTTTATAATAAAATACTTGGAAAAAACAATGGAAGAGGACTAAGCTGAAAATACTGTTTTTATAAGCCCTGGACTTTTCCTGGTCTGTGCTTGGAATTGACAGAATAAAAGACTGAAGCAAAAAAACCTAAGTAGCTCAAGATCTGACATGAGGATTTGCAAAAACATAAGACTGGATAAACATACATTATAAAGAAATTTACAGCATAGAGTACAGTAGGGACAGTCTCAGATAACAATATGTAGTGTCCAAAACTTGTCACTTCTGAAGTCCTGGAGTCCAGTTTGTCTGGGAATTGTCCCAGTTTGTGTTGCCAGAGGACCTTGTCCCGGTGGCAGTCGTCGTTGTAAGTCAGCAGGATTTTTTAGCAATGCTTTTAGTAAGGAGATATCAAATATCATTTAGCAGAAATTTACAGATTGTACATAGGATACTGAGAAAATTTTAATCTGCTGCAGCCAGCTGCCTGCATTGCCATTGTAATGCTGGTGGTGGGCTCTAGTTATCTGAGTTCACTCTTGGCATCCACACACACCCCAGCCAGCAGGAATGTGAAACAGCCTCCTTCTGCCACAAGCCCCTAACCCAGGAGGTAAAGGGGAAATTTAGAGATAGAGAAAGCCTGTGACACAAAGCTGAGCAGCCCTGGCCTCATCCTGTGGGCAGTGATGGCACCAGATCACTGTAAGACACACCAGAGCATTGCAGGGCAGCTTACCTTTCCTGGGAGGAGCTCAAAGAGGGAGGGTGGCTCTCACTGCTCTGCTTCAGGCTGCGCAGCCATGCTGTGAAAGGGAATGAATTAATAATTAACAGGTGGTCTGAAAGTGTGTCCCTCAGCTATTCACCTTCCCTGGAGACTTCAGAGGTTGGAATTGAGAAAGCATTGTTTAATTAGTTCATCAGACTCTTTGAACCTGGAAGCAATTGGGTTTTAATTCACTTTTCATAATATGCTTTGTTTTTATGAACCTTGTGTGGAGCATTCACTATGTAAATAAATTATGTTTTCACTTTTTCCTCTCCTCTCCACTCTGGGCTCATTTAATACTCACTTGGCTTGTATCTTAGAAGAAAACAATCACAAACCGGAAAGACCAGAGCTCTTTAATTTAAACAAATCCCTTATTCTGGAGCTGAAAATTTAGTTTAGTCTCACCAAAATAACAAGCATATGCAGTCTTTGGAGTAGTTTTTATTTATATATTTAAAAGCTTATTTAACTGTTACTGCCTGGCTGCCTTAGTGTCTGAAGGCTGCCTAAAGATTTAAGGTTAACTCAATAACAAAGCAGTCAGGAATCTACAGTTGGACTAAAGCAGAATTCAAGGTACATCTCCAGGGATCAGCAAAATACTGTGCAGAGCTGCCTCAGCTAATGATGATTAAGATTGTTTGGTTATTGCAGGCAAGGCAGAAACAAAGGCACGGCCATTTCATTATAGGATGGAGCTCCTTAGTAGCCGAGGTATTTGACAGGTCCTGGTGAATGACTGTGCCCAACAGGGAACCTTGTGACGCTGAAGTGCCTTGGCCAAACCATCTGTCACTGTCAGCGTAACTCTCCCACAACTGAAGTCACTGCCTCTCTGACATTTACCTTTGCATCTAAAGTTAGATGCTTCATACTGTCTACCCTGCTGTTTTGCTGGTGTTTCCAGCCCCTCTTGTGGAAATGGCACTTGCTCCCTGTGTCTGTACCTCTGGCATGACAGCTGACATGGTAGCCCAGCCTCTTCCGGACCAGCATGCTGAGCTGAGGACAGCAGTGTCCCAGCTATGGACACAAGCTGTGTCTTCCCTCCTTACTGTGAGCAGCAATGCCCTGGTGACTACAGAGGGTGTTATACCTTCAGCCAGTAAACACCCATGTCCATGTCCAGAGGTCAAAAGGCTTCCTGCAGCATCTGGAATCTTTGGGGGCTTTGAGGGCCTGCCTCGTGGGACAGGAATCCAATACTCTGTTTTGACTCTGCATGTAGCCTTTGTGTCTCATTCACCATGGTGTTATTTCAGTTTTATGGGATACGAGTCCATCCAGCCCTTTACTGACAGGAAGAGGGATTTAGAGCCTTTACCCTGCTCTGTAGAGGATGCCCAGACAAGTACTGCTAAATTCTCTCCAGGAGTAGATTCAGTTAATGCAGGTCTTGCAAGGACACCCAGCCTCTGTGTACAAACCACTCAGGGGATTCTGCTCATTAGCCTTTAGCTGCACTTCAGCCTTTTACACACTGCAAGATCCTTTGCTGCCCCTTTTGGAACTAGAGTTTCAACCAACGATTCCAACATTTCAAGAAGTATTTTAGTGCCTCAGCTACTGCAAAAAGCTGTGCTATCCTGAGAGTTTAGTCAATACTGTACTAGACTATTGAATATCCACTGTGTGAGAGACAGTCTCATGTTCAGTATACTCACTTAATCCAACAAATTGACTATTTTGTACACAAAGTGGAAGACTTGCAAGAGTAGAAGGAGAAAATACCCTTGCAGAGTTTCTCAAGGTCCCCAGAGAAAGTGGTAGGCAGTAAGTCAGACTCAGCTCAGAGCACAGCACTGGGGATGAGGTTTGATTTGAGGCTAATGCTACACCCAGGCCCCTCCATCTCCTCACTGCCCTAGAGGGTCTGTGCCTCTGCATTAAAAATTACCCAAACTAAACCAAAGAAACATATTTCAGGTTGAACTAAATACATCATTCAAATCTAATGGATTTGTATTTTTTTTATTCCTAACGGCATCTGAGTGGCTCAGTGTCTGGCACAGTCTACCAGTGAGTGAAGCCATGTGCCCCAGAGGTTGGAGGTAGAAATCTGCCCTTGACCTTCCTGCAGGAGGAGCCTGGCGGTGGAAGGAGAGGAGCCCCAGGTATCACCCCAGGTTTGACACCAGGACCCCTGTGTGGGCAGCTGGGTGCCCGAGCTGTACTCCAGCTGTGGTAGAAAGGGTGTATTTCATTCCCTGGTTTTGAGTGGCTGCCACGGCAGATTGGCTTGTGGTGGGTGCTGGGGTGACCAGAGGTCCTGCTCTGGCAACATCATTTACAGTTACAGCAAATCTGGAGCTTTGGGGAATTTAGCTGTTAAATTCTGCTGGGGTGGATGGTCTTTTTCAGAGGCCCCTGACTCCATCACCTATGGGATGTTATTTTTAGTCACAGCACAGGGTAACCACCTTTCCAAACATCAGGGATATGCTACGGCACGGGAGACTGCTAAAGCCGCGATGTGAAATATTTTAATATGGGAGGGGAGGGCAGTTCTTTAGCCTCTTTTTGAACATCATGTTTTGGCTGGAAGTTTCCAATAAAAATCAACTTAGGATAGAAAGATTCAAAGGTGAAAAAAAGCTCTACAGTTGGACAAAATCATCAGCAACTGAAAATAAGACCTTGGAACAGCAAATCTCAGGGTATTTTTAACAGCATCTGTTGCTATCCGTGCTGCCTGTCAAAACAAGAGCCTGTTTCATACCCCCTGTGTTTCTGACAAGTTCTGTGTGAGGTGTTCCTGGACCAGCTTTGCAGTCTGAGGGATATAGAGCTGCCTCCGAGATGGTTGCAGCATGGGGGAGCAGCAGATCAGGGAAGGAAGATGAATGCATTCATCAAGTCTGTCTTTAGAGTAAGTTTTAAGTAGACAGAAGTTAAATATTTAACTGGAATGTAGTCAGGATTCCAGCCCCCCGTGTAAAACAAATACAATCAACTTTAAAAGGTAAAAGAGACTTGTATTTCTCTTTGCATATTTTGTTCAAAATTATTAAAACATATTCGAGAAAATAATTCAAACTTGTAAAAATCTTTATAGTAAGAAAGGGAAATCTCATGGCAGCTGTAGCTGAGACAATACTTTTGACTTATCACTTTTCTGAGATAATTAAGCTAAATAATCAGACTGTATATATGTCTCCAGGCAAATACTTAATCACCTACTTTGGTTGTTTTTGCTGTAAGGGTAGTTCTTTATGGTAATTTGCCAGTGATGAGTGGAAAGCAATACTTGTAATGTTCATCTTCCCTCAGTGCTCTGCTGAGCGTGCTGAACTGCAGATAGCACACTGTGGTGTATTAATCGCGTGAAGGGATTTATGGTCACTGTTCTCATTGGAGCTTGTGGAGATAATGTGCATTCATAAATCCTGCAAGCTTCCAGATGCCAGCATGCTTACTAACTAGCAGACCTGTCCAGAAAATATTGAGAGATATACATTTGTTTTTTCCTAATTTGCTTCAGGATTGAGGGTCCCTGGAGAAACTTGTCTGAGTTGAAAATGCTGTGATGAGTATAACCAAATGATAAAGTATGGATGGTAGGTGGTTTCTGTCCTCCAGATTTCTAGCCCTCTCCAAAGAAAAGCTAAAATCCCAACCTGACATCTGATCCCAGATGCATTCTTTGTGAGACAGTCATAGGAAGAGCAATGAGGACAGTCAGATCTCCATGGCAGCCAAGCCAGGAGCTGCCAGGAGAATGCAGCAGGTCCTTGCCATGAGTTTACCCATATGTAAACTCATGCCGACCTTTCCTATGCTGCCCAAGACACTCACAGGAGGTAAGGATTGAGTGCTAGTCCCAGGAGTGATTTGAGTGGTGGCCCTTGCAAGCCAAAGAGGATTAAAACAGGGGTGGAGACAGCCCCAGGTGTGAGCAGAGCACTGATTCCTGCAGCCTTGACCCTGAGCCCCCAGGCCAAAAGAAGATCTACCAGTATCACACAGGCTGTGCAGTTTATTTCACAAGTTCATGGACATACTGGTGGGAAGGGACCCCAGGAGGTTTCTACTCCAAGCCTCCCACTCAAAGTGGTGCTATCAACAGCACTAGATCAACTTGCCTGTGGCTTTGTCCAGCAAAGTCTGGTACAATTACAAAGATGGGGATTCCCTGTCTCCCTTTATCTGGTTCCAGTTTTGCACTATGCTCAAGGTGGATGAATTTTTTGCTAATGTTCTGCCTGGTCTTGCTAAGCTACAATCTGGACCCTTATCTCTTTTAGATAGTTGCCACTATCGAAAGTTGTTTGCTCTCTCCATCTGCCTTTTCAAAGGGGGTTATTAAATCCCTCTTAGCCTCCCTTTACCAGACAAATCAAGCCCAAAGTCCTCAACTATCTCTCTATCTCATAAGTTCTGGCTCCTTGATTATCTTGGTAGCAGTTTTGCAATATCTTTCTTTAGCTGGGGCCCTGAAATTGGTCCAAAAGTGCAACAAGTCTAATCCACTGCTTTTACTGCAGAGGATGTATTGACGCCCTGGATTCTGGTATGAGTTCTCAGGCATCGCAAACACCACAAAATTTTGAGGTGTTTGTGATGTGGAAGCATTCTGTGCATGTGCATGTTGATTGTGCATCAGGCAGATACTGCTCAGGGCCTTGTGGGTTAGGATGGTGCTGAAGCACAGTCTCAGCAGATGCCCCTAGAACATCCTGGAGAATGGGAATGGAGCCTGATTTAAAAAATGCATTGGTTGTAGATTACAGCTGACATGCATGAGCTGGCTGCATTACTGTGAATCTCACTGATGAGGAAAAATTTTAAGACTGCCTTTTCTTCAAAAAGATAGGCTGACCAACAGATTTCTTTCATTCAAGCACTAAGTAATATTTTTATAGCAATGCTTTTAAAAGTCTGTAAGTTTAGTGCAACTAAGCTTCTTAAACGTATAGTTTCTTTATGCTGTATGTTATAACAAAAAAAAGTTGTGATCCAGAGCTACCATTGGAAAGAATATAATTCTGCCACAATTTCAAAGGGGACTGAAAATAATTGTTTAAAATGTATCTGTTAATTAGCATTTCTATATCACTCATCCATAACATTGAAACCTTTGGAGCCCTGAAATGATTTGCTAGAACTTGGACAGATGTGGTAAGAAGAAGAAGAAGGTATTTCCATCATTGGGTCCCAAGGCCAAGTTCTTCAATGTTGCTGAAAATGCAGTTTTCTTGGCACAAATAAAGACATTTTCTTTAAAAAAAGGATAGGATTTTCTGGCATACTCTAGCTGGCAGCTCTGAGAAATTTTACAACATCTGAGGAAAAAAACTGAAATGGGAAAGGAAAACTGAGGCATCTGACACCTTGTCTGGCCTTTGCTTATGGGTTTCTTTGGAGGATAGTGACTTCTCCCTCAGCTCTGCTGCACACTCCATGTGCTGTTCATACCAATTCCTGTGGTTATGGCCACGTGTGACCAGGGGCAGCTCTGTACTTTTCCAGCAGCCCACCTGAATATATCCATCTCTCCACTTGTCAAGACACCACTGTGGGTACAAAACCCCAGTCCTGCACTACACCATGTGATTCATGGTGTCTGGGTAGTTTTGTCATCTCTGTGGCGTAAGATTCTTTCCTCATGAAGCAAGCTGTGCCAGCGTGTATATGTGCGCTACAGATAACTTCTGAGTGGAATCCATTTCAAGTGAAGCTGGAAGTCTGAGAGCTGGCAGGATCTGAAGTTCATTATGTGAGCTCCCTTTCATAGTCATGGGACAGAAATGGGCACCCCTGGAGGGTGAATCACCCTCCCTGTTTTGCCTGTTGCTCCTGACTGACTCACGAGGAGCTCCCTAGCTCTCTATGGCTGACAGCTGAATGACATGGCTCAAGTTATGGAATCACAGTATCATCAAGATTCCTTCATCAAGAGACCTTCAAGATCATTTAGTCCAACCATCAACCGAGCACCACCATGATCATCCCAAGCCACATCCAGACACCCCTTGGACACTTCCAGAGACCACCTTCCCTCCAGCCCACCATCACCCTGAGCAACTTATTCCAATGACTAAAGTGAAAATGTTTTTCTAATGTCTAATCTAAACCTGAACTTGTTTGTTTTGTTGTTTGTTTTGTTGTTTGTTTGTTTGTTTTAATCTTTTAATATCTAACCTGAAGTTATGTCCACTAGATTTCACTTCTGGGGTTTGAATAGAAGTAACATTCTCTTAAAATTCTTTCCAAGTAAAAAGTCATGGCTGTTTCTTTGTACAGCTTTTCACTAAGTGGTCTGACTTATTCCTTTATTCTTCCCACATCCAGACACAGGCTAAGTTTTGATGGGTTAGAGACTGGAGCCAAACAATTGTGGGTAGCAATCAATAGAGATCCTTGTTGAGGTCACAATCATAAAACTGTATCACTAGGAAATAAAAACAGAGGATGTAGACACTAAAATTAATGTTTGTGAAATGTGTGCCAAAAATTAATTTATTAGGCAAGTAACGCTGGTTCAGTTTTTCTGATAACTTGTTTATGTTACACAGCATTCCTTCACTTACAGTTGTGACATATCACTTATTTCTTTAGGACTATTCCAGCAAGTAGAAGACCATATTAAGTCCTAACAGGACCTCTGGGACACAAAACAGTCTCTAAATACTTTGAATTCATTTGCCTTTAAAAGCATAAAATAAATCATGAACTAATCAGACTCTTCGTTGAATTTTGCCTGTAAACCATACGTGTTTTTTGAGTTCAGTTTCCTTATTATACCAACCTTTTCCAGCAGTTATTTTCTAATTGTACAGATGCAGCAACAAATCAAACTCCGTAACTGTGTTTCTAAAATGCAGTAAAAAATAATCCTTAGAGTGTTAAAACTATAAGCATACATTGTCACACCTCTTTCAATACTTGTGTATATTTGCAATAGGAAAAGTCACACTAGAGAATATTAATAAGAGAAGAAAAAAGTCCTCACTATCATTCACACATATGGAGAATCAATTTTTCTTTCGACCGATGATGTCACCTTCCTAGAAGAAAGTGCTGAGGAGGGCCAAGGAATAATGGAATAATTCATCTTGTAGTCTTTCTAATTTTTCAGCAGTTTGGTCTGTAAGATTTGTAATTGTTTTTACTGCACATGTACCTGAAACAGACAGAAAAGCTCATTTTAGGAAAAAATTAAAAAATGGTCAGAATTTCACAGGCTTCAGGCTGAGGTATACAAGAAAATGTGCATATCTCAGTTTTCTGTGCAGCCACACTCCCAGGTGAGTGTGTTGCCCTGCACAAGCCTCAGTGAGTCAAGGAGCAGAACAGAAGGTGTGGAGGTGTAACACACTGTTCATTGAGGATTTGGCACAACAATATAAAAGGTGTGGGGCCTCAAGAAAGTAACATGATTATTAAAAAACAAATGGCCAGCCCATCCTGCATGTGGTCTGTACTCCTAAACCTGCTAGCAAAACCATAAGAAAGTCATGCAATGAAAACTGTGTGTGGCCCAACAGAATGAGGAAGGGAAAAGACTAGAAGAGGTCACCCAAAAGAGGGAACAGAGCACTCATAAAATATGGCAGTTCAAATGTAAATAGAAAAATAAGACAGCTACAGAAGAAATAAGTGTGCCTGGAAAAGGAGGATTACAAAAAGCTGGAAAGCAAGAATACAGTCAGGAAACTAGTAGGAGCACTTGATGACCAACATGTCAAAAGGACATTTACAGATGATGAGGCCAGAGTAGCAGAGATCAGTGATTTTTTTTTACATCAGTCTTAACACAGGAGACCGTGAGCAGATTCTTTGCAAATAGGTGAGCAGAGCTAGATCAGGTTGAGATGAAGAGGCAGAGTATACCAGTCTAAACATGAAAACCACATCCTATGTACTAGTGAGATTGGCCTAACATTGATTTGGGAATGCTGAAAGCTCCTATGCACATTCAGGGGGCTGTGGGCCAAGGTGTATGAGTTGTCATTACAAACAGCTGCTTGCTAGAGACCTTGTGGATTTTCAGTGGAACTTCTATCCACAAAAGGGCTCCAAAAAGGCACTACCAGTCAGTGCTTCTGACTTCCAACCCTAGTAAGGTGGCAAACTCTGATGCAGAACAGGGTCATTTGACCACATGGGTTAGCATTATATTTTGGGGAAACTAAATAGAGCCTCTATAAGGAGAGGGACACCCAGTGGTGCTCTGGGAGGGTGGTAAAGGGAGCATGCTGATAAAAGGTGCGTTCTTATTTGGATATAGTAAGTGTAGATTTGCAAAAAGCTTGTGATAAAGTTCCACACTGAAGGTTGTGAAAGAAGTTATGCTGCTATGGAACTGGAAATAGGTCCTTTTTGGACTGAAAGCTGGTTGAAGGATTGGAAACAAACCATAATTCCTAATGGTAACTTTCCAAATTCTAAATATCAAGATTTCTCAACACAGAAAGTATTTCTTTACAAGGTGGGAAAAATTTCTTCATGGAAAGGGCTGTCAAGCCCTGGAAAAGGCTGCCCAGGGAAGTGGTGGAATCACCATCCCTGGAGGTATTTAAAAGACTTGTAGGTGTGGCACTTGGGACATGGTTTAGTGGCAGTGCTGGGTTAATGGCCAGATGCAATGATCTTGAATGTCTTATCCAATTTAAATGATTTAATGATTCTAAGTGAGTAGTCTTTTTTATTATTATTATTATTACTTGGTTGTCCCAGGAGGTTGCAGAGCTGCTTAACCAGAGGAGATTCAAACAGAAGTTAAGCAGATTTACAGACAATGGGTTCAAAACAAGTCCTAAAGGGTATTTACCCCTTGACATCCCTCATCTAGATTAGGAATTGATAGCAGATGATAGGGAAGTAGGATGGGAAAGGACCAGAGAAAGTGGCCAGGTGTCAGTGCTCTTGAAATAGCTTCTCCTATTGCTGTTGTTTTGGCCTTTTTCCCTAGAAAAAGTCAGAATTCTGAAAAAGAAATATAGCTTGTTAAAATACTTGTGTTTCTAATCTCACCCAAGAACTGAGGGCTGTCAGGAGGGGGGTTTATGTTTTTAATGAAAGGAGGCATGCCAATCACATATAAATGAGCACAAGCAAAAATGGGGGAAATCTGGGGTAAATCTAACTACTCCTCAGGTACAAGTCTGACACCTGAAGCTCTCAATGAAAATGGCAATGTAGACCCTGTGCTGGCATCATAAAATATCAGCTGGGATTACAGGTGGCACACAGCCAACAGAGTAAAATATCCTTTGATCTTTTGTGTTGGTTTCCTTACCAGGAGTTTTTCCTGACAAGAAAAGGAAATCCAGCTGAAGAGGATGTTTGGCTTTATCCCACTATGTCCCTTCCTTCCCTGTCTTGGCTTCATCTCTGCTGTGTCCTGTGAAGGCTGTGCTCTAATCCATCCTGGTACTTCTCTATCCCAGGAACCCCCTGGGGCAGATTGCTTCCAGGCAGCTTGTGGGAGTACCTGTGGAGATCAGGCTTGTGAGTGGAAACCATATTGTCCAAGTGTAACACAGAGAAGTTGCTTTCACCACCTGGAACTCTGCTGCTGGCTGTGAGCCAGCAGCTCCTGCCTTAGCAACCTGTTTGACTGCCTCTCCCCCCTTCCATCCTATCCACCTCAATGGGTAGGTACTCTTCAAGGAATCATTTGTCTCCATCTGTACAAATACCAAAGCTGACCTGGCACTCACCTCCCACAAACTTACCTGCTGGGTGTTTTAAATTTCATGGTTGGTACTTGCTTCTGACACTGGGTACATTTGAAAATCTTGCCTTAAAACACATTTTGAAGTTAAAGCTGGTTTTCCGATTTGTTGTTCCCAAAGGATTTCTCCCATTCCAGGTGTTCTCTGATTTCTACTGGAACAGGGATTAACACCTGGACTAATGGCTGGGTGATGCCCCTTGATGTAACAGTGTTGAGAACCAGATGTTATTTGCACTTTCACTGCTGTATGTGCAGCACTAATATATGAAAGTTGTTCACAGACACACTTCCCAGTCTTCCCGACTCAGCATGGATTGTGTCATTCAGCTCTGCTGGAAACCTCTAACTGGAGGCTTCAAATGATTTTCCTCTAGAGAAAAAATGCAGGCACTAGTGGCTTGATCTAAGTTCCTCCACTGTGTCTCTGTGTCTGTTTCTGAGTGTGAATTGTTGCACATATATATTTGCTGGGCTGTGTAGGGTCAGATGGATTTACAGCAGATAAATATTTAGCCTTTAAGTATGCTAAATTTATTTATGTGTTATATTTTTTTCTTTTCATATCTTGATCTGAGGATTATTAAAGTGGTATTACAAAACACTACATTGCAAATGTTATCTTTATGGCTCTTTGTCCAGGATGCCTTAATGACTGAGAAGAGGAAAGAAAATAAGAGCATTCTGTCAAAATTAGGGTTTTTTTTGCTATAAACCTCCATATACTGTTGGGAGACCTGATAAAAATTCTTAGAAAACCAGTAGGAACTTAAAAAATGTTGGAATGTGTTTAGGAGACTCTCTTCTTGTTCAGGAGACTCCTAAAATCTTGACAGAGCAGAAAACTGTTTGACAGCTCCGATTTTGGAAGTTGGGAGAGCTAGAGGTGGTTTACTGGATTAGAATGTGCAGCAACAGCATTAATGCAGAGCCTGGCTTATCTTCACAGCAACAGAGACCATTTGTAAAATCACACTATCAGCACTAGCATAAAGACAGCTTAGAAAAGCTTCAAATATTCTGTGAAAAAACCCCCACCATTAATTCATATTCAAAAGGAGTTGCTCCACTGCCGATATAAAGGATGGAGCCTATCTTTGGGATAGAAATTGTGATGAAGAACCTTCTGGGCCCATGTCTTCATCTTCCCAAGGGTTTTATGAGAGCCTGCTGATTCTTATAGATGCTCCAGAAATACTGACTGAAGATCTCTGCACCCTGTTTGGTTCTGTGTAATTTTGGAACAACTGAAAAAAACTAAGACTCAGTGGACCATGACAAGAGAGTTCGATGGCTCAAACTCTCTTCTTAGATGTCTGGAGGCAGACTCTGGCTTTGGGCTGCTGGGATACTTGTGATGAGCCTGTAGAGCTGATCTTGCCAGGCACTGAACATTCTGGAGGGAGTCAGAAATGAGTGGTTGTGGTTACTCCAGCAATGTGGAGTAAGCACAGAACTGGTTCCTTTGGCAAAATTATTCAACTGTTTAAACCCACAATCAGATCCCTTTCTGTACTAAGACTGTGTACCCTTCTTTGGGTATCCCCCACCCCAAAGATCTTACAAGAAGGATCTTATAAGTGCCCCTAAAATAACTGTGCTTTTGCTGGTGCAGTATATATGAGGGGAGATTTTGTAAGAGATGGGGGGCAGGACTTGGGAAATCAGGACAGCAAGATGAAAACGATGTGAATTCTAGGTCCTCCTAAGCTTATGGGGAAAGTGAATTGAGAACTGTTCTCAAGAGAGGTCAGATTGCTGGGCAGTAATCACCCTAGAGGGCTATCCTCCACAGCCAGAGCCCCAGAGAAATGAGGCTGTCATTAGGGCACCTGGCAGAGGGACAGCTCCCAGGGACATAGGCCAGGTTTTATTCTGATCACTCTTTACAGCCTTGCTTGAGGAAAACATACTAAAGCACTTTCCTGAATCTCATCTTTTATCCTCCTGCATGTCCATGATGAGCAAGATGACTATTCTGGACAGGTTTCACCTGGTCCTTTTCTGAGATCAGCAGAAGTAGCAATTCTCATGGTACATGCTTCATCATCAAAGTGATAATTAACCCCAGCTGGGAGAATCACCTCTCTGAGAGCAGCATGTCCAGGTACATGCCAAGCTACTGGAGGATCAGCATCCACCAGCTTCCCTTACATCTTCCAGTGGTGGAAGTGCTGCCCAAGTGGGCCTTTCCCAGCCCTTCCTTTCCTCCTCTGCCAAGAAGGGGAATGTCACATCCCCTCCCAGTGTTGTGTCAACCTCCCTCAAACCACCACACACCTCACTTGAACGCCTTTCAATCTGCTGCCCTGGAGGTTTAATAAAGGTAATGACGCTTGTCTGCCCCAGGCCAACCCTGTAAGTCAGCAAAGAGTGCTCTGATCTTGTAAATCACACTGTAAATTGCCTACATATCTCTCAGATTTTGTTAGTTTATTTGTTTCAGTTTTCCTCTGCAGCTCTCAGCTGGTGCTGGACAAGGGAGACTGGATCAGACCAGCCCAGCCGTGGATTTCAGCCAGCATGGCAAATCTGGAATAGTTTATCTTTTTTCCTTTTTTCTTTTTTCCCCCAAGTAGAGCAACAACAAGTTTGCTTTTAAGCCAGCACCTCACGGTCCCTTGTGACTATCACAGATACAAG